>WURT03663704.1:0-13710 GCA_009936505.3 Holothuria glaberrima | reverse complement strand
GTTGGAGCATCACAACCGAGGTTGAAATAATACGACCCACATAGAACTATTTAAGCACTCAGTTCTCGAACAACAGTGAAACTGTGAAAAACAAGCCCAAGATGGTTGTACCGAGAGGTTGATAACCCAATTTCGAGTAGCAATGGTTGAGTATACTTACCCCAACTGAGGGTTTCACAAGCAAAACCAATATTGATAATACACGGTGCAACTGTACCACTGCGCTTATGATCATATACCACTATACGGACTGGAACCCAACCTACAATTACGTTACCTTGTAATATGGTTACCAGTAGCACTCATTCACACAAGTAAAAATTTAGATTTCGTCCAAACTGCTCCTTTGCGTACTAAATATTCACATATTTTAATTTTATTCTTCGTTGGTCCAGGGCGGCTATCCTGGAGGGATGAGGGATGTATCCCCCAACAAAACTTGGGGGTGGGACATGTGAAGTATATCCCCCCTTTCCCAATAATAGACGAATTGGAAAAATGTTTTCACACAATGCTTTATGGGATGGGTCAAAGGTAAAGGGAACCACTTATCTTCGCGGCAGTTGTCGACCTCTTTCAGACGTCTATAATGTAGTGGAGGCGTAATGCACGTCCGCCCGGAGGCAAGTATATCACACGCATGCGCACACCGGTGAAAAAGTTGTCACGGTACAGATGACCTTGTGACCCCTCTGGAAGTACTTAATTACCCAACTGGCTTATTGTGGACGAGGGCACTGTTCGTCTTACACATTTTGTGTATGCTCGATGTATTCCGAGATTCTGCAGATTTTGCTACGTTTTCTGCTCGCTTCGCACGCTTTAGGAATAGTTTGATCTTCTGTCATAGCTTGGATCCATACAGTAAACATGGAAACCCCTTACAATTAACCATAACATACGTAGCCTACACAGTTTTTGCAAATTTTGTAAAAGATGGGAAATGGGAAATTCATACTTCTTTACAAACGTGCTTTTTTCCATGGTGCGTATCCCAGAGAATTGATCATCTCGTCTGCAGACGATGGATATGATACAATACAAGTTAGTTCCGATGGAGGGTCATCCTCTCGGATAGGTGAACTGTTTCTTTCCTCAATGATTACAAATCCAATTCTCTTCATCTAAATTTGATCAATTTACGTGTAAACAAGGACTAAACACAGTAAATACAGTATTTATAATGTGCCGATAAATACTACGGTTATATATGTGCCGAATTTGCTATGCAGGACCTTAGCCAGACAAGATAGGCTACTGAAGAGAGAGGGGGGCAATAGCCAGGCTTAATAAATTCAAGGTCTTCAAGGTCTTTCGAGCTGTTTTGTAATTTTAACTCGAATTTGCCCCTCCCCCTTGACAAAACCCTGGCTACAAGACTGACTACAATTGTTCCTACTTAAAGACGATCTCCTGAAGGAAGCACTGTTAAATTCTTACACTATTTCCACTGATTGGCACGAAATCAAGAGCAAAGATCTTTTGAAGAAATGATGTTTCTCCGAGGTTGACGAATACGGGGGGGGGGGGGACGGCGATAGACACTTTTCCAAATAGAGGGATTATGGGATTGGGTTTTGTTATGCATCGTTAGTGGTAAATAGATCCGATCCAAATATACCATAATGCCGGAGAAAGTGTTTCCTTCTGAGAAACCCATTGTCTGCCCTGACAAATATTAAATAAAATAGGCTATTATGGTAGTCAAACGATTGACTTCAAATAATCCGTTTAAGGGTCAAAAGTTAGTTTTTATAAAAGTCACACTGTAGGGACCAAGGGTTATAACTGAGCCAAAGGAAAGCAAACACAGGAACACAAAGATAAAAGAAGACATCTGCGCACTCTGGACAGGGAGATGTTAGGATGGACATGCAACATTCTATAGACTCTTCGAAGCAAGGTTCGTTTCCGACGGTAATCTTGCTCTTCTCTTCAAAATTCTTACCTCTTTCAGACGTCCAAATGGCATTAATTTCACAAGCACAGACAATGTAGTGCAGACGTAATGCAAGTCCGCCGGGCGGGCAATTATATCACACGCATGCGCACACAGGCAAAAAAGTTGTCACGATACAGATGACCTTGTGACCCACCGGAAGTACTGAATTACCCAACTGGCGTATTATGAACGACGGCATTGTTCGTCTTACACATTTTGTGTGGGCTCGATGTATTCCGAGATTCTGCAGATTTTGCTACGTTTTCTGCTCGCTTCGCGCGCTTTTAGGAATAGTTTGATCTTCTGTCATAGTTTGGATCCATACAGTAAACAAGGAAAGTCATTACAATTAACCATAACATACGTAGCCTACACAGCTTTTGTAAATTTTGTAAAAGATGGGAAATGGGAAATTCATCTTTCCTTACATACTTGTTCCATTTGTTCCATGGAGAGTATCCCAGAGATTTGATCATCTCGTTGGTAGACGATGAATACGATACAATGTAAGTTAGCTCCGATATGGGGTCATCCTCCTAGGCAGTTGAACTGTTTCTTTCCTCAGTGATTACAAATCCAATTCTCTTATTCTAACTTAAAAAATCTTACGTGTAAATAGGGACTAAACATATGTCGAATATGCAATGCAGGACCTTAGCCAGACAAGATACAGAAAGGAGGGGCGGATGATAGCTTAGGGATATATTTTAGGGAAGAGGGATATACCAAAATGGTCATTGTTATTTTGTATGACAGAGAAACTTTCTCTAGGGTGACGGCGCGCCTGGTCCCTTGGCTAAGAGCTAACCTATTATGTGATAGTTTTCTTTACATACTTTCCATCCCACCTCTCGGTCATTTTCTTTGCTCAGACCCCACCCGACAACTTTTAACGAAATCCAAGAAAGGTTTGTACCCCTTAGAGGGCCACCGTTAAAGAAACCCTTCCCATATGCCACCTTCCATGCCCAAGAGATTAGACATGGTAACCAATACTTTCGTTGGCGGCAGCGTCTTGTCGTGCAGCTTTTTTGTGGGTGGGGTGGGGGTAGAATACACTTTTGTTATCCATGCAAAGAGTTGAGAGAAATTATAAGTTCAGTAAGACAGCACATAACAGCCAAAATTTTAGCGCCCTTCTAGCTCAGTTTCATGATTATACTGTGTTGTCATTTTGTGTCAATTACTCAGTTGGGATTTTTGGTAACCAATGATGTTCAGATGCTAGCTGGTGCAACATTGTGCAAATTTTGAAGTTAATGAATATCCAAGCGATAGCGTTCAACAGAACTCTGGGAGGAGGGATGGGGGAGGGGGTCGTCGATACCATCGACCTCCTCGATCCAAATTCCCATCCCCACCCTACCCCACCCTACCCCATCCTCTGATCACTGTCATGTCACTGTAGAGACTTAAAGCAAAAATGATTCTGATGCAAATGGGAGTATTTTTTTGAGTCAAGGTCGATATATATATATATATACATATATATATATACTTATAAAGCGCTGCTTCATCGAGATCGTAGCCCTAAAACAATACAACCAAAAACACAAACACAAACAATAAAAAAGGGGAGTACAGGAGCAATAGAGATCTACAACGTGGTGTACAAGTGAGTCATCGGTACAACCGTTTATCGAGGATCCGATATTTGGCCAATGTATGTAATGCCGGCCAGTCCCGATGATCGGTTTATCATTACTTAGCACCTCTCTCGAGGAACATTGCCAAACATTTCAAGGCCAATCGGAAGGTTATCTTATTAAGGAGTATGGAGGGGATCTGGGATATAGGGCAGCAGAAAACGTCAAATGCAGAACCCTAAATGGCACTTTACGTTTAGGTCAAGATTCTTGTGATGAGTGTTTGTTAATCAGGAAAATACTTTAGGGCAAACTGCACCTTACTACACTCAGTCATTAGTTTTATTTCAAGTATTCAGGGTTGAATAAGCAAGATTTTTAATTGTTTATCTTAAAGTGTTTAGTCTGAAATTCTTTACTGTTATATTTAAAAGCCGTGCTAAAAACTTGTAATGATAACAGAGTGCCTACGTGCCTCTCCATTCTCTTTAAAGTGAACACTAAGTGAACCTTACTGCCTATTCCATACCTGTCCACGGATGTCCTACGTCTCTGCAAAATATTAACTAATTCCTACCGCGGCCCTTTCGAAGACATGTTAGGACATTTTTCTCTCGCAGTGTTAGATCTTGTGATTTTGCCAGGGTTTAAAGAAACAGTGAACAGCTTAAAGGCATATCAAGAATGAGCTCGACATGATCGGCGGATCATAGACTGCCCCTAAGTCAAATAGTTTAAATCGATAACCAATCTCCGAGTAGCGAAAAGTTACGGTTGTTGCAAAGTGCAGAAACGCAGTCACGTGGTATATGAGACTTGACGGAGGAACACTTACAGACAAGCATGTCACGTTTTGACTGTTCGCATTACTTAAAGTCAATGTCCGATAGTTACCTCCAGGATATCTCCGTCTCTTGTATAATGCTTTAACTGAAGAATATCCGATCGAGGCCCTAACAGAGGCAAACCCTACACCGCGACACATCACCGTTGTATCTTCTACAAATTCTGAGGCAGATGTGTTTCAAGACTTGACTGTGGATTTTCTTCTGCATTACAGCTTTTACTTCTCTTAGAAGCGTTTGCTACTTAGAAATTCAACAGGTCCTGGAATTCCCGGGTTTCTTTCGCTCTTTAAATTACAATTTCCTCTCGGCTTTACAAGAGAGGATGATTGAATCAAGGAGGTTCTAAACCTCCTTGATTGAAGGCAAGCTTTTGCCGAACTAAATTCTATGTGGAAGCAGTTTGCGAAAACGTTATGGGCCGCTTATTGTAGGTCTCTACATAGGCTACAGGAAGAGTATGTAAAAACATTGCGCCTTTTAAATAACAATGAAATGGTTAAATTAAAATTCCAAAAATTAAGAAAAATGGTCATCAAGTGGACAGTTTCTAAACGCTATTGCAAAGATAATAAACGAATGAAAAATTCTTGATTTTGCTAAGCAATATTAAACAATGAATAAATATACTCCCGAGGAGCCAAATAACTCCAAGGAAAACACTTTAACGAAACTACAGACAACTATAGGGCAATATGTAAGTCTCAGCGTACACTAATGATTGCATGGTATCCAATGTAGGACGGTTCAAGGGACTTGGGAAAATCGTAAGCGATGACCTTTGTAATTGGTGTATGGAGGTACTACACAGTATCGCCTTTTAAGCCGTATTATTTAAGCCCGAATTCAAATGTGGGGAAAGAAATGGCAACCGCTGTTTGATCATGGAGCTATTCCGGAAAAGTTCCATGGTTTGATATATCGGCTCTATTATAAAAAAAAAGTTATATCGGTTCCATTGTAAAGAGCTAAGCCGTCAATTCCCAAGAGCACACAAAACGCATTCATGTCAAGGTTACATGTCACAGTGACGGACCATGTCATTACTTTACCGGGTTCTTCTCGAAAAAAGTTTGAAATACCATCAAATCCTCTTTAACGTCCTTATCTTTATAGAAGTAAATCAAAACGAGAGAAATTCGAAGTAAAATAGTTTTGTAGTTTCTTAAAATATACATATTAGGAATTAAAGATAGTGAATAATTTGGTAAGAAACTTTCCAAAAAAAGTTAAAATAGAGGAAAGGGACTGAAATAAATCATAAGTGACCCTTGCGTGAAATGTAGATGTAGCTATGTGACGTCATTAAAATATTCTACAAGTCATCGTCATTTTAAATGGATGATGCTCCTGCAACGAGCCAACAACCGAAATGGCTTCTCCTGCAACAACTAACCAATTTTTTTTCAAGAATAGAAGCAGATCTATTGATAGTGTTTATCTTATTTCTGATTGGTTGCATTATGATAATGGGTTATCCGATTTCAAAGTTAGGGTTGCTTCTTTTCTTATTTAACGTACTACACACAAGGTAGTGTTGCTAGGCATACCATCTAACCGTTGGTGGGTCTATATTTGCAAAATATTTCGCAAATAGTAGCAGAGACCGTCAAAAAGCATAGCTGCGTAGCGGCTCTTTTTCTCTTGGGCACTGCAACGGCATGTAGCCCATGAACATATAAAATGATCAAAAGACACCATCCACTCTGCGGGATAGAACAGGCCATACGGTACCTCCTCAGTAGTGTTTTTGCCCGCACGACAGACGTGTATTACTCCTGCACCCATGTTGGCTGCACTCGTAATTAGCGTACGTACGTGAAAAGAGAGGCTTAGGACTACATATTCGACACCTGCTGTAAAGGTAATTCATTCCAATGATTTTCTATCTGTCTTGAACGAAGCAGACTTATGCCTGAATTAAACATTAATACCCACACAAAATTCATACTCCTTCTAAACAAAATGACCAATTCAGTGACTAAGGGTTTTTCCATTACTTATCAAACGATCACGTGGTTACATTCCAGATTTCCTACTTTTAGTCAAATCATGCTGCTCTAAGTAAAGTTTTCATTCTCCTTAAATATTGTCGAATTTTATGCCAAAAGTATAAAGCATACGTGAATGACTGAAATGGGCATTTATTTTCAAGACCAAGCATGTTTTCGTTAGGATAATGTAAAACAAATGTGGGGTCAAAAATGGAAATGTGTTCTGATCCACAGTTAAAAATACTATAGTGCAGTCTGCACGCTCTGTACTTTGACCATGGAACCTTGGTACATCGGTAATACTTCCATGATATTTAACCAACCAGGCACAAGCCTTAAGAGAGTTACCTCCAACATCCAAGACTGCCTGCAAAATTTCCAAATATTACATGAAGCCGTAGGCAAATTACACATGCCTGTGTCAGCGGATCTTTTTTTTTTTTTTTTTTTTTTTTGTTCCACAACATTTATTCAAGAGAGCCTCTGTAAAAGCACATTACCTTTCGATAATCAATAACACCCTAGTGCTACATAACCTTGCCCAAGGGGTGGACATCATTTCCTTCCGTTATATTTTACCTTCCTAACGAATCGGTTTGAGTCTAAATTATGAAGAAATAGGGCATAGGCTAAACCGATCCTAATATTCCAGTTCCGATATAAATCTTAGTTTATTCGATGATTACTTTTCATGTAAAATGAACGATCGCACCAGGCCGGTCGACAGAAATCTGTCAAGAGGCAATCACGAAATTAGGGACAAGGGTAGAAAATAAAACCCTTTTCATCTGCAATCAGGGCCGTAGCGAGCGGGGTGTGGGGTGTCACACACCCCAATATTTGGTCGGAGTCGGCAAATTTTCGGTCTGTCGGCAAAAAGAGAAGGAAAAGAGGAGAGGAGGAAAAGAAGAGGGAAGAAGGGAAAGGAAAGGAAAGGGGAAAGGAGTGAAAGGGAAGACGGAGAATGGAAAGAAAAAAGAGAAAAAAAGAGAGAAAGAGAGAACGGGAACGCGCGGGCAGTCTGTTATCGGCTATTTCCATTTTCGGCTCTTCATCTAATTGGCCCATTCAAGTTGAAGGCCCGTCGGTAGATTCATCATGCATGTGACGGCCGTATCAACGGCCGTCGGTGTAACTGGGCAAGTGAACAAGTCCGTCGGCAACTCGGGGAAAGAAAGGGAATTTAAGGCTTCCGTATAGGCGCGCTATTTCGGGTCATATGGCCAGTGTTCTAGTCAGCCCTATTTGTGCGACAATGTCGCATTAATGGCGACAAATTTCGCAAAAAAAATAAATAAATAAATAAAAATAAAAATAAAATCTGACCAGCAAATTCTACGCAGGTGTAAATTTTGACTTCAGAATCAGCCTCACCAGAATAATTTTGCCAGTTCCTTGCTGCCAGCGTATCATATTTATGTGCTTTAATTGCGACAGAACTTCCTAATTCACAAGCCTTTACTTTAACCTCCGAGCCCAACTATCCCTACTTTCATCTCAAAGTTCAGAAAGTAGACTAATTCCATGCATAACGTCCCGGTGCAATATTTTTATGTAGTAAAATATTTGTCAGCAAGATTTTTTGGTTCCTCATTAGGGCAGAAATACACTCAAATAATGCACCATTTGCTATCTAGGCACCTTTCAAATTCCAAAAAATTTCCAAAGGGGAGGGCGACACTGACACCCCCTCCCCTTAGACCCCTCCCCCAGGCCACAGATCAGTAAATGTCGCATTGAGAAAACGGCCTAGCTTAACCACACTGCATATGACATTATTGAAAACACACGTTATTGACATTATACCTCACTTTTATCATCACCATGTGATCAACAGCACCCAAGAGAGAGAGGGAATGCTTAGCCCGTTTTCTAAACCCTAATCTTGACTTCAAACACATTTTGTAAATTCCTGAGGAACCGGTTTACCCACAAACACCATGGGAAAAAATAATGCCTGCTGTGCGTGTCTTCCCTTCTCTGCAATATCAGCCGTTCAGCTTTGGACCACTAAAATGTAACCGACATAGAACCCATCAGTGGTGTACGCAGGGGGCATTGAGCCACCACCCTCTCACTGATGCCACTTCTCTATTTAATTCCTAAAAACACGTTAATTTTGTTAACACAAATTGTACTTCAAAATGTAGCATATGTGGCACCAGATTGCATGTAAGGACACCTATTTTTTCAAAAATTCCCAAAGGGGAGGGGACACCCTCCCCAGGCCGGCGATCGTGAAGACATACTGCATGGCTCCCCCTTAGGAGGGAAACCCTGGGTACACCACTGGAATACATTCTGGCGTTCGAAAAGCATAATCGCCTATTTGAACACTCACCGTATTTGAACGCCTGACAAGTCTAGTGTTCAAATGCTGAACGCATACTGTTCAAATTCCGAACTGCAGGTTCAGCTCCTGAAATATAGTGGCATGACGGGAGCAACATCCGAACACATTAAAATTATTAGAAATCTTTGCATTGATTAATGTATCATGAACCAAAATATACCTATCCTGGGACTTAATATTGTACTCAGAAATATGCTAAAACTTCAGAGCTTCCCGGGGCTTCGCCCCCTGGGCCCCACCAGGGCTTTGCCCCACCAGCTAAAGCTCGCGCTTGGCGCTCGTTTTACTCATCACCAGATCTGTTGGCAAAACATGATCTCTACATCCCCCAAAGATTACACCTTCGCTACGCCCCTGTCTGCAATTAAACTTCAGTATTGCTTAAAACCTCACGGGACAAAATTTGTCAGGCGCAATCAGCCCCAAAATGCCCCCTTGGCTACGGCCCTGGATGCCAAGTCCCGAAAGCAAAGCATCTGGCAGTACACACGGGCAGATGGGTAGATCGACACATTTTTTATCTGCGTGACCACCCACCTTTTTCTGTCAGTTTCTGTACTCCTCACATAAAGTGCAACCCTATTTCGCGACTAAACAGTTAAATTCTTTGAAGGGAGAAAAACGTAAGTTAATTTACAGCTTAAAAGTTCCACCCTTGTCCAGTACTTTGTTCCTTTTTTTTGCTACCTACCGGGTTGCGATACGGAGCAACTTACATAAATGACCCGTTCACCTGTCACCAAACACCGTCTCATAAATAGACTTCATGCATCCCATGGCTAACCTATGCATTGGTTTAAAAAGTGGGGAGGGCGTACGACGGGATTAAAACCCCAAATAATTTGACCAAGGCTCTGAGCTACGTTTTAGCCCTCAATAATTTTGATATTGAAAATTTCTTATCAAGACTTATAAACAGATTGATGAAGTGGTATACATTAAAATTAATACTCATTATCATATTTTGATTTTTTTTACTTAATGATTAATGAGAATTTGACTCACTATCAAAATCAAATGAAAATAAGTAACCAAATTTCCACCCGCTTCGGGCGCAATGTAAACATTTAATAACTATGCCATTATGAAAGGCGACATTACAGAGGATGAGAAGCAAAGGGTCCACCAGGAGGTGCAAACACCTCTCTAACACCTCCCTGGGTCAACCCTCCGACTTTTTCTTGCTCCCAATTTTCCCAACAATATATGGTATTTGCCCAATTCTCTAAATTGTTATATAACTATATATGGTACTATTATAACAATTTAGAGAATTAGGCTCTTTCTATTAGAACCAGCCTACGAATACATGCATTGTTGTTTTGGATAATTATTCAAGTGTCTTAAAAATGCATTTTTAGCCTAAGCTCTCCGAGGGCATCTTTGATAGTACCTTTCCCCTTATCACTTTGGAACATAGCTTTCGGGATATTACTTAACGTGTTATTCGAAACCTCATGTAACCCCTTCCCCCGCCATGATCTCTATATGTATTATCAAACTGACCGGTCACAGATTTTCAACTCAACCAATCAGTAATGGACCAGCCTTGCCCCAACACAACTCAACAGTCTGTATTCGAGTTGAACCAAGTAATTGAAGGCTTAACGCCTAGTAATAGTTTGCCCCTAAGTGCAAGGTGATTTGAAGTTTCTTTTATATTCTCATTTTCCTGAAAGACTAAGCATAAATTTCTTAAAATCGAGAATGTTAAGGCTCAACTTACACGGCCTGGGAATGACTCACACTTAAATGAAAGCCTGACATCTAAGCCCTTCATACTCAGCCCGCCCTTATTTTTGAAAATCTTCCCTAGCCTATGCTTGCGTTGACTGAAAGACAGAGCGAATAATTGAAAAGGCAATGTTAGTCATAGTTATCATCTTCATTTAAATTTACCCGGATTCACTGATTAAGCAGTGAAGATATTTACTGACGTAAAAATATTCCAGGACCGACGGAGACAGGTGGGAATCTGCTCCCAATAGTTTTCAATTTTAAATTATTCTTCAAACAATTATCATTAGCTGTGCCTGAAAATGGCCAAAATTGTTCTCGAGAAAATGCCACAATCTTCGAGCTTTAATGGACTCAGCTTCCTCCCCCACCCCATGTCTCAGAAACCTTTCGTCGACCCTGTGTACCTTTATAGGAAGTATCCTGCCATCATCCTTGACATACTTCTGACATAAAGGTGAAGGAAGCTTTTCTCGACTGGGGGGGGGGGGGCTGAACGTTATTTCGGATTGGTGTCTTGGGAAAGGGTTAAGGGGCGGGTGTGCCGCTCCCGTTTGAAAAAAATTGAATATTTGAGGGTCTTTAGATGCAATATGGTACCACATATTGGACAAAATTTCAGGTAAATTACAGCAAAATTTGATATTTTTTACAGAGGGAATAAATAAGGGGGTTTTGTCCTTGAATCGAGGGGGAGGGACAGAAAGCTTTACCACATGTTTGATTGGGCTTTAGCCCCAGCCTCCCCTTTCCCCTCAGCTTCCTAAGCCTTCGTTCTGACGAACAAAATCTTTTGTTGCTAAAATACGCATAAACGAGACTATTTTCAAATTTGTGGAAAGGGCGCCGAGCACTTTTGCCCGCGATTGTAGTGATTTCGTTGCCAAGAGTTTTCCTTAAAAGAGCGCATTTTTCCAAAAAGAGAGAATTTTCTAACTGAATGGATGGGCTAAAGCCACACCCTCTCCTTCACCTCGTATATGTTTTTTCAACACCATGAACAAGGGTGGCGATTTGTTCTCAATATTCATATATTGGGGGGGGGGGCTCGATTTTCAAACAATGCAACTTGTGAAAAATCAAAGTCAATAGGCGATTTCTCAAATATTGGGGGACAAGTCCCCCCGTCCCACGAATCGCCACCCGTGACCATGAAGGAGAGAGACTTGGAGGGCAACATAGCGTTTTAATCAATGCTGACAGTAAATGATGATTGCATATGTTTTCATGTAGGCCTATGAGTCTGAAATGACACTACATTTATATACGACTCAATGTTTAAAAGTTTATAGGGATTGGGTCTTCTTGCCCTTGCAGTAGCCAAAATTGTCAAAGTAGTTGTTGGGGTGCTAAAATATACCAAAGGTAACTAAAATAATCCTCATTCCCTTCCCAGTAATTGTCACCAAAGCAATAAAAATATTCTGACCCCGTAGAAGCCAAAGTGTCCTCGTACAATTACTTTAGGAGGCAATTTTCTCCAAAACTCTTGAGAAGAATCTTTGAAAACGTACATAATTTGCTCCTTGATAAGGGAAGTGGCTTTCTGTATTATTTAACAAAGTCTTATATACCGTACGTCAAAATGTATAAACCTGGTGTCTCTCACGATTTTCACTTACTCCAATGTTATTCTGTTGTCCAGATTATCCGGCAGGTGTTGCCATAGAAGCGATTTCTTCATGCAGACAACTGTGAAAATTATCATCGTGTTTTTCTGCCCAAGAAAACTCCGTCAAACTTATCAAATAAAGCACTAAAAAAACATCAATTATTGACCCACACAGCTCGCTTTTGGAAGGTTTATTCTACCAACATTAGGCTTTATGAAATTGTTTTCTTTTGCCCACGAACATGACTCTGCAGGGCAAATTGTCCATTTTATTGTGTAGAAGCGTTGCAATTGCTACTTAACAATAGCCACACAGACACGAAAGTGACACGTTCGTCTGAAGGCCGTGTCTTACTACATACGAACATACCGACGTCATTCAGAGTACCGTAGTCGAAAGCCTTTAAGACGCAAGATGTACTTCGTACTCACACTGCCATATTTGTCTGTGTTCGTGAGATTTGATCACAGGCGTATGAGGTGAAGGTCTGGGAGAGAGCAGCCCCAACCCCTGGGCCGGGAAAGAGAGCTGGGGGACAGAGTCCTCAATAATTTTTAGTTTAAAGTTACTGTTCTAGAAATTAACAGTAGCTATGCGTTCCAACGACCAAAATTAATTGACCAAAAATGACCAAAATTGACCAAAAATGACCAAAATCTAAGAGTCTCATCCCCCCTCATCCCCACCTTACAAGACTTCCGACCGTCTAAAACTAAAATGTCAATTTCAGGTAAAAAAAAACGATTTGGGGGCACTGGCACTTTAGTTTCAGGCCAAAATCGTGCCATGGTTGTAAACGAATCTAAGAAAAAAAAATCAGGCGAACCATCGTACTCACAACGGAGAGGTCTCCCCCTACCCATGTGGAGGTCCCCCCTATACCCATATGCATCTGATTCGTACATGTATTAACAAATCTTGGGGATTAGGGCTGGTGATGATAATAGAGCAAAATTGGGTACTTTTTGTCATGAATGAAAGGTACGTGCTCTTTCTCGTACTCACAACAGAGGATTTGAAGAGAATAACGTGAAAACAGTAACAGTGACAAGCGCTAGTTGGTACAGTATTCATAACATTGTAACCGCAGGCTACAAGACGACAGGTCTATATGTGTATTCGGACAACTTCAAAATATGAAGGGATAACATACTGTTGAGAACTTTTTTAAGTTCTGTCAACTGAGTTTTCAGTTCTGTTGAAACACACATTGTGGGACAACTCATTGGTGTTCCGAATGCAGGCAACATAGGTGCAAGAGTAATACCCGTCCAGTCCGCCCGGCTGACAAGCAGCCGGGAGGTTTGGGATTCGATCTCGACGGGGTCACAATAAAATGGGGGGTTTTCTTTCAAAAGCAATCTACGGTTTGCTTATCTGAACTGGACTTCCGAAACAACTAAATGATATTTAAATTGTTTAATTGATTAGCTACTAGATGTTAAGTTGTAACTTGTTAACCACATGCTTCTCCCATATTTGTGGTCACTCAGCGTCAAACTGCCACTTCTCGTCACGGCCAGAAAAAAAAAAAAAAAAAAAAAAAAAAAAACAGAATGCAATAATGCATTGAGGTTTCGATGATGCATACTGTATATGTTTTATTCGCAATAATGCTATGTTATCCCATTTCTTTCAGT
>WURT03663693.1:0-17945 GCA_009936505.3 Holothuria glaberrima | reverse complement strand
GAGTGATGGATTTGAAATGGATGAATGAACAAAGAGAAAATGAATCTTTACATTTTATTTATTTCCCTTGATGTTATACTCAGAGTCAGAATGGCTGCAATGATTCACATCCCGGTAGAGCTCGCCGCGTTCCCACCGCACTCTCTGAACCGTTCGGTCGTTTCAACTTGAACCCTACCCTGTCATTAATTCTAAACAAAGGGCCCTTCAAAAATAAATCCTATGCGCCTCCTCTGAGTTTCATGTATTCGAATCTAGTCAGTAGTGTTCACTGGAAATCAAAACGGCTTGCCCCTGAAAAGTATCCTTATATAAACCACTATCCGCAAGTCCCTCCCCCCCCCCCATCATCAAATTGACCGGCTTTCCGTCTTAGACCAGCAAGAGGAAGTGTAAAATGTTAATTTTTTGTGGTCTACTCAGAACGCATTCAGTTTCATTTGAAAATTGTTGAACGTTTTATTCTAATTTTGTAAATGCCCAAGTCCTCCCGGGATCTTTGCCCCCTGGGCCTCTTCTATGGAGTTGCCTCTTGACTCCACTAATGTAGGATAATGGTCAACTTATCATTTCTTTGGTCTGTCTAGTACTCATCCGATGTCTTTTAGAAGGAGTTAAACGGTTAACTCTAATGCCCAAAACTTTAGCAATATCCCAGAGCTTCCGGTGACTTCGCCCTCTGTTCCCCTACCGGGGACTTTCCCCTGGACTTATCATTAACTTTTCAACAACATTAACCATTGAGATTTGAGTCAGAAGAGTTTGCATTATCGGTCCTTTTTCCAAGTACTGAAAGTTGGAAATTCATAGCTTGAGCGGAGTAAAAATCGCACTAAAACTGATGAAAAAGCCTCGTATTTTAAAGGGGTTATTGAGTTGGTTTACAAAATTTATGATTTTTGTCATGCCTGTTGAGATTTACTCACATTTTGATGGTAAATGGTCAAGCTAAGAGATTCTACATATCTGACACACAACTGAAGTGGCAATGATAGGGTAATTAATGTTAAAAATGATTTAGCAAAAATTCGTGACCAGACACCTTTTACCATTAGGTATTAATCATATGCAACTCATGCCCACAAAACATCAATTTCTCACATTTTCGGTAACTATTGAAAGTGATACATGAGTAATGAGGCTAACTGGAAACATCGTTATGCAAGACTAAACCTTCAGACTCATCACAAAATAATCGATATTACCTCAATGAGCTCCTGTAAGGCGTTTATATGTCAAGTATTTTTCTGTAACAACCACATCAGTAGTCGATCATATTTTGTAAGTGATAGAGTCTGAAATGAGCTCCCGAAACATATCAAGGCGACTCCATTTGTCATCAATATTTTGGAAGAGGAAAATTTCAAATGGGTGTGCTAACTTTCAGTGTGAATAACTTGTGATCCACATTGTGATACAGTGATTTGGTGATGGCAGCATTTCTGAATTCTACCCTGCTGTGAGATACTGCTTAGCCCTCTTCTCGTAACTACGGTTAAACTCGGTTAAGCTCGTACATATAAGATAATGTACTTAACTGTTCAAAATACTGCTGCAAATTACAAGCATCACCAACTCTATTATTGGTATCTTTTATACACAAATGTAAATGAAAATAAGTCATTTTGCAAGGCCATCTAAGCTTTTCTTCAAACAAAAAGTATTCTAATTCATTACGTGTGGCATCAGATTATTAAGCAATCATCGCTTGTAAATACTTAAAGAGAGTTAACGCTTTATATCTAGAGTGATGGAACAAGCTGTAGAAATGGCTGTTTGACTTACTTTCATCGCATTCATTTTTAGTAGAAGCCCTTTTTTCCATTCGGTGCTGCTCTGAAATCGGGCCTTTTCACGTGACGGACGCCTAGATACCACATAATATATTCAGGTGAAACGCTAACCATTTCAAACTGAGGCCTAAAGGCAAAATCATGGATTTGCGTCCAGCTGTGGCCCTTGAGATATTCCCTATTAAACCCCTGGGCCACCAGCGAAAATAATTAAGGACCCATGTACGTTTTAGGGCCTTAAAGAATATCTTCTACACTTTACAGCGCATATTGCAAAGACATACCATGTGGAGCGCTATATGACGACCGATTAATTGTATAAAAGTGATTCCCAAATGCTGCCGGTCTTGAGCCCGGTCTCGGGAAATTTAGGGCCAAGTCACGAGTCCAGACTGTACGAGACCGAGTCCAAGTCCGAGTCCTTGCCTTCCGAGTCC
Organism: Holothuria glaberrima; assembly: GCA_009936505.3. Lineage (NCBI taxonomy): Eukaryota > Metazoa > Echinodermata > Holothuroidea > Aspidochirotida > Holothuriidae > Holothuria > Holothuria glaberrima. Next base: position 15,715 of record WURT03663693.1, on the reverse strand, counting down.
GAGTCACGTGATCGAGTCCTTAAAATCGTGACTAGAGACCGGCACGGGCGGCGATCCTGGGGGATGGTGGGATATATCCCCCTCATGAAATTGGATGGGGGCCTGTACACTATATCCCCCCATGAATTCAACCAGGCAGATCCGGAAATCAGAAAACTTTACCTTTTTCTAGACTTTTTACAATAGGCCTACTTATTTTTTTAGTGAATACTTCTGACAGTTGTCATAGTATCACCTTGAAAAACCTGGAAAGGGCCATTTCCAGTGACCTGGGGGTATTTTTGGCAAAATTTCTACGCTCCGCGCCAACTGATGGTGGCGCTCCGCTTAGATAGTATACCACTGACTAGATCCAGAAATCAGAACATTTGATCCTTTTCTAGACTTTTTACAATATGCATATTTTTTTAGGAAATACTTGTTGTCATAGTATTACGTTGCAAAGCCTGGAAAGGGCCATTTCCGGTGATCTGGGGGTATTTTGACCAAAATTTTCTTTTTACGTTCCGCACCAACCGGTGGCGGCGCTCCGCTTAGATAGCGTCACTGACAATATATCCCCCCCCCCCACTTTCAAAGACGGATCGCCGCCCATGGAGACCGGTCTCGCGTACTACAGCACTGAACCAAACAAAGGAGGATAGGAAGGACCCCAACATGTGACCTCTGAATGTGCTCATACCCTACTGATTAACTGCTTGGCTCTATTCTAAGTTAGTGAATTTAGGGTCTGGAAGACATTAGGCTTAATTATGGAGAATTAAGGGAGAGCATTGTGCATTAATTGTAAATGGTACTGAGCTCTAGAGAAGATGACAATACTTCGGGTGATATCAATGATGTAAAGCAATAATAGAACAAATAAAGCTCTGAGCACAGGAATAAATATCATGGTTTTGTAAATATAAATACAAAATATACATCGCACTTTCCTACATGTAATGTATAGAGAGATGAGATATTGTACCTCAGCTGCCCGTGTGATTGTGAACATGTGTGTGACGTGTGTGCCCATTTTCGGCACCTGGTATCAGGGAAAATTGTTAAAAGAAATAAAAATTAAAAGGAATAGAGGGTAGCATCGCCATATACTACTTATGCAGTTCCTTATGCTTAAAGTTTCTCAAAAATACGTTCTTAACGGACATTGCGTCTTTTAAATAGATAAATAATACCTTTGTGCTGTTGGATGGGGTAATGACCACAGATACTTTATAGTACTACTATGTTAGGTTTTTCAACTTTAAACTAGACATATTTCTGCTCTTAGTTTGAAATTTGGAGCTCCAAGAGTGGTGGCTCTCGTCGTGGCTAAGCAGGGCTGTAACATGATCCGAGTCCGGACTCGGAATCAATTCCGGATTCGAGTCCGTTTTTCGCTGAACTCGGAATTGGCCAGGAATGGGAGGTCACGGAATCGGAATTTGCCCGGAATGGGCTCAGCTGGACTCGGACTCCGAGCCGATTCCAGTCGAGGCCACAAAAATGAAAGTTTCATTAATGTTTCCGAGGCAACATTATTATTGGTACGGTACACTTTAACACGTGAATTGTCAAATACAGTCAACTGAATTACCGTCATCCAGAGTACAAAACTGACTCCTAAAAGGTGCCCGTTTTCATCATAAGTGTAATTGTAAATAATACAAAAAGCGTTTGCATGAGGCTCTACATTGTCAAATAACCGGACTCGGAATTGAGGGAAAACCTGAAAAGGGGATTGGTTCGGAATCGGAGGATACTGGACTCGGACTAATTGGCCCGGAATTGGTTTCGGTGGACAGCCCATGTGGCTAAGCATTTGATCTGTCATGTTAAAACTGTTCAAAAATACAGCAAAAGGCATGTAAAGGCCTTTGAAATGCATGGAAATGACATGGAGAACGGTCACCATATATGAGGGATGGCTGTTACTGCTAAAAGGTTACAAAGGGATTCAAGTACGAACTTCTAGTGGCAACTGCCTGACTTAAGTACGTTAGTCAATTGGAGGAACGGCGTCCAAGTCTCATTGCTGCCGGCCAACTACATACGCATATAGACTAATTTACTTGGACAGTGCAAGAGCTTAAAGGGAGAGAGGGTGACGGTGAAGCTCAGGCCGGTAACCAGACTTGGAGAGCACAGAGCGTACCCAGGATTTCTCTCAAAGGAGGGGGAGGGGCGTACAGTATGTTGTGTGATCGTCGTCCTGGGGGAGGGGTCTAAGGGGAGGATGTCCCCTCCCCCTTTGAAAAGTTTTGAAAAATTGGGTATCCTTACATGCAATTTGGTGCCATATATGCTTCCTTTTTTGTTGAGGAAAATATTGAAATTTGAAAGTATGCTATTGCACAGGGGTCTGACTATCATGCCGCAGAGCAGGGGGGCAAACCAAGAAGCAGGGGGAGCCTGGCCCCCAAATGCCCCCCATTTGGCTACGGGCCTGGTTAAGCTTAGCAAATAAAAGTCCGATTCGCGGGTAAGCTGTTAGCCTAATACTAACAGGAAGCCAGCGGGATACCCTTCTTAGTCATCTACTGCCATCCACTGCTTCATTACCTTGATTAATTTCTCACTCTTTGCAAATGTCATACAGGACAGTTTAATAGAAGCCCTTATAAGCATACCCTCAAAACATTCGCCAAACTACATACACAAATGTACTGAACAAAAGTATGAGCGAATGGTTAGAGGGCGCACTTTCTGATATGTGACGTCATATGCATTATTTCCTACAAGTTCCTGAGCCAAAAGAACTATAAATTCCCAAGATCTTGGGAAATTTCACAAGTACTGGCATTAACTGATTTATAGAAATGTGTATGTGATGCCCGTAAGTAAATAGGTATAGTACTTTCATGGTGACTGGTGGTGCATGCTCACGTATGTAAATGTCATTGCTTCCACTTTTTCCTGAATTCCGGGACATTTCATTGAACTGCGATTGATCATGAGGAAAGACATGTTTCAGGAACTTGAAGGGAGGGTTTAAGAGAGAGAGAGAGTGGTTTGATATGTAAAAAGGAATTGCATCTTACCATTATGGCGAAATTTCTTTCCGAGATGTATTTCTCGAGATATTGGCACATGGAGTTACTGCATGTGTAACCTAAAGTAAAGTTGAAACAAGTAGGGGTTATATTATCTGTCTCACATTGATTAGAAATTCTTTTTCTTTTTTCCAATCTCTTGTTTTATGGGTTTTGACTCTACTTCAGAGTTGCGATTCCTGACCAAGAGTGGATTAGCTAATAAAAAAGTGGAGTTAAGCGGAGTAGATAAAAAAAATAAATAAGAAAAAAATAAAAAATTAAAGAAAAAAAAGAGTGGAGTAGCTTCTCAGTTTAATATTTCATTGAAAAGGAGATACATTTCAGATGTGATAAACAAGGGGACAAAAGTGAGGCAGAAGCATGCTTAAAGAGAAAATGCAGTCCCCCTCCCAATTTGAAGTAGTGTGCCACGGTACACTAGTTCAGGAATGGCTAATCATGTGACCATATTTTTGTCATTATTTCTTCAATTTATGCAGAATAACTCGTTGGTTTACCCTTCAATGTTCAATGATTTTATCAGGAAACATTACCAAAAATACTTGTGAGAGAAATAAGAGGAGATCTGTAAGATTTAGCAAATTTTTGAAAATAAACTTGGGGCGACTACCATCTCCCTTTAAACCTTGGAGCTACTGCACATGCCGCATGCTTACATCCAGGCTCCAAGGAAAGTAACATCTATAGAAGTTTTTGACATGACTCCTGCATTTGCATTTGCCAAGACATTTTAGTTGAATTTTACCTCATCTGTACTTTTTAAGTTGATTTTTACCTTTGTTTCCTGCTGACACTATATAACACATTCGTGTTGGTGTGTATACATCCACTGCAGGCATTTGAAGCCCTAGTCCCTCGCTTGCGAAAGCTTGTTACAGTTGTGTGGATCTCTGTAAGTTGACCAATGTTAACGACAACAAATAGCATGTAGGAAGTTTATATTAAAATTTCGGGGAATAGGCCAATAACCGGAGTTACCACTGGCAACTTAATAATACTAATTTTAGGCAACGTCAAAATTTTAGGAAATTTGTTACCTCCAGGAAATCTGTATTGCTGTTGTGGAAATAGCAGAACATGCACTCTTCACATGCACAAAGATCACAGTCATGATATGCACTCATACACAGAGATCAGGTGCTGTCCGTGGGCCTGGAGAGAACTCGAGTGGTTGTGTTGATCATCACAATAACAGTAGGATATCGGTGAAGTTGTATGTGGCGAGTGTCTTCTGCTACCACTAGGCTAGATTCGTCCTGAATAAAAACCCTTGTTCATTTTCAGGGTTGCTTCTTTTTCCGTGCTGGCAGCTTACTAACAACATCGTGAAGACCACTTTTCTGGAATAAGGTAGTAGCCTTATGACAATGTAAAATTAAGTTGGTAATACTGGTGTTGCACAGTCATACTCATATTTATCATAATACTGATAGTGCGGTTCGTCATTACGCATTTGCACACAAACACATCGCATACTGTAGGCTAGTTTATGTTAATTGTTTGGCCTAACATTACGTTACTTTATACTTAGTGCTGGGCCTAAGGCTATATTATTATTAGTATATTGGCCTAGGCCAATTGAACAAAAAATTACTATAAAAATTGCTATAATCAACTGGAACACACTATCAGATAATGAAGTAGGCCTACTAGTAGATGTGCAGAACCTTGACATTTTCAGGCATCATCTGGCATGTTGCTAGCCATCTCTCAAGTTCTCTTGCATCTAGCCTATGCTCAATGGGTTACTGCGATGTTGCTATACGATGATGGTGATCGGGCCTGTAGCCACCTGGGGGGGGGGGAATTTCGGGGCAATGCCCCCCAAAAATATTTTGGCCCCCCAGATGAAAATTGAAACTGCATAATAATGTGGTGGAATCTTTTATGCCCCCCAATCCGACACTTGTCCTCCAATCACGACACTTGCCCCCCCTAAAAATGTGAAGCTGGGGGAAGTGCCCGATGATGATGATGATGATGACATTGCCCCATAAATTGCTGGTTTTGTACATCCCAGCCTCATCTAGTATTGTGGAATAGCCTAATCGGATGGATAGGTGTTTAGGAACAGTTGTTACTGCCCCTGGTACCTACCACTGATGTCCTTACATTGTCCAGTATACACAATATTCTATATATTATATAGACGGAAAGGTACGTCATAAATCTCCAAGCTCGAACAACTGACTTAAGTTTCTGGCATAATTACCACGTTTCTGGCCATGATTTGACAAACCTGTCAACTCTCCCGGTTTTACCGGGAGTCTCCCGGTTTTTATCCAGATCTCCCGGCCTCCCAGTTTTATGTGACATTGATCTAAACAGCCAAAAACAGCTATTTTCATAATTAGGCTTAAAAATAAACTGCCAAAGTCATTTTCTTTATTTGATGTTACTTCAAACTTTCGTAACTCTTCTGCCATGTATGGGCCAACGTACGTAGTGTATATATGTACTGTTACTGTATATACTGCATATGCACATATGGCTGCAACTTGGGAATAACTAACATGAGCAGTGTTGAGCACCATACTCTGTGATACAAACCGTTGTGCATTCACTTCGCTACACATTTTTCTAATAGTTTATCATTTCAGTCGGAAATGGCCAACCTCCCTACCCTACCAATCTCCCGGTTTTTTGGCTTTGAAAAATGAAAATCTCCCTATTTTGGGGTCAGACGGTTGACAGGTCTGATTTGACTGTGTTGAGACTTCCTCTCAGACAGTAAGGTAGGCAACTGTACATCAAGAGAGTCCGTTTTTCCCCATAATTTCACATGTTGTTGTCTCAAGGACAAAATTTCGATCAAGCAACAGAACTGTGATAAGAACGATTCAGCACTTCCTCATACCTGCCAACATTTAGAAGTGGCAAAGTGGTAGATTTTGCGAGGGGGGAGGGTGTTGGAGGGGGTGTCCCCCTCCAACGGTGTAAAGCTTTTTTGTTTTTTAATGTGAAAATACTTTATACGGTATTTTGTATGCGTAAAGAGACATATTATTATGTATTTTATGAACTATTTTGTAGGAATAAGCATACAGAAATCAAATAGGCACGTATTGCCATGCGCGTTTGTACCGTACTTAACATTAAACTGCAGACCACTGTATAACGTATATAAGGACATACGCGCGCTGGTTTCGATCAATCCATATCTCCCAGCTCAAGCTCGATTGATGAATCATATTTTTGTCAACATTTCCTAAGCTGTTTTCGGGTGAATTACGCAAAACACGCATGCTTAAACAGCAAAGTGTAATCATACTTTCAATAAATTCTATGACAGGTGTGCCAAAAATAGGTAGATTAGAGTAAAAAATTGGTAGCTGGTTCAAATCTCTAAAAAGTGGTATTCTACCGCCCAAATTGGTAAAGTTGGCAGGTATGCTTCCACACTACAGGTACAATGAAATACTCCTGAAATATTGTCCAAAGTTCTCTAAACTTACATGGTTATTTCCCAAATTTGTCAGCAATGGTTCCTTTTTTATCATTACTAATCTTGCAGAATCTATACATATCAGCATTGATATGAAGGAGTTTTGAACATTAAATTTCATAAAATGTGACAACTTTCTAAAAAATGGATCAAAGGGCTAGCACTTTCTGCAAGCAGTTGTGGCAGTTGAACTAACAGGAAGTTATGTGAAAATAGTTCTTATCATCAAAAACTATATAATAATCTCTAAATGGAGTTTTGTTTCACTTTTGAAAGCTGTGCATGTAAAATGATTATCAAAATTCATTGCCAGTCAAAGTACTATCGTACAGAAGAGGTCACAAGGCTTGTCATTCAGATCAATGATATGGAATTGCCCAAGAAATGAAATCTTTATTTAGGCCTATATGTGATACTATTCCCACAAAAAATTACTGACACAGAAACCATCATTCACTCATACTGTAGGGGCAAGTTCACTAGATCAATGGTTCAGTAGATTAAAGGAATCACTAGACCAAACATATTTTGGAAGCTTAATCCTACAGTAGAACCTCACCATAACCCACACCTTATAGGCAATAGGCAGTTGCCCAAAAATTTGCTTTGAAAAATTAGCAAACTTTTGCAAATCTCCTCTCATTGCATTACAAGCACCTCTGCAGACATTTTGAACATACCGTAACTATTATAAACAATAGGTAGAGCAAGGAGAAATTTTCCTTGAATTTCACAATTCACTAACAAAAATCTTGTCATATGATCAAAAAAGGCCATTCATGAACTAGAATGATAGGGCTTACTAACTGATTGGGGTGACTGCATTTTCCCTTTAATACTACTCAAGGCTTAATCCTGATCCTAATACCGAACCTTGTACTTAACCTATATTTACTGCTTGATTTTTGGTCAATCAGATCGTCAGTTTAGTACAGCAAACCTTCGATTTAATAAACCTTTGATATACTAGGCACTTCTCCTCAAGAGGGAGTTTTCAATTTCAGGATGGTAGACAAAGAGGAAGGAACACACAGCAAAAACGTGGACTGTGCATGAGCAGAAGCATACATCACTCCTTCATGTTAATTTTCAGAACAGTCGTCAACCGATTTAACTTTCGGTCTAGAAGCAGGATGGTACAGGAGTTGCCATGGTAATTTCCCTCGTCCATACTTACATGTTTATGTGATGTTAAATTAGAAAGCTAGCTGTATACAAACAAATATCACTTTGTTCATGTGGTATGCAAGCTGCTGACAAAACCATGGACGTGAAAAACAACAGTGCATATCTAAGCCATTTTACGAATGATTTCGTGCTATTAAGCTAGGGGAAGTAGCTGTCTTGAGATAAAAACTTTGTAAATTCTGCTTATTTTGTGTGTGGCATTATTTCTAAATATGACATTTTAACTAGCCCTAGAAGGTTCTGATGTCAGTAAATACCGGAGATGTATGCAAGTCACCCTTTTCTCGGCAAGTCAAGTAAGCTGGAGCTATGTTAGGGACTGGAGTCAGGTCATCTGGAGTCAAGTCTCTGTGTTTATATTTCGATAGGCAAACATTGCCCAGAATTTTTCAAGTCAGGTAGTGTTGGAGGGTTTTGACTCAAGTCATGCAAGTCTGGTAAATACCTAGCCTAGTTCTCACATAACATTTTGTTTCCTGAACTAGTATGGGAAGCCTCATAGTGACCCAAATACTAGGTCAGCAGACTGCGGATTAGTAAATACCCAGTTTCAATGGCGTCTCTAATGTGTTTTCATTGTAACAACTTTGCGATGAGTGTGGATGATAACAACGCATTGCAACTTAGTTAATAAATGAGCATGTCATTGTTTTGATGTGGTTGTACATCACCTTCATGTACAGTATAAGATTGAAACTCCTCAAGAAAAAGTCAGGATGGAATGTCACTTGCGCGTGCATTTAACTCTTTGTCCTGTTGCTCTACCGTCCTGAAATGGAAAAGTGGCTAATGTCATGAGATCCCAGGACAAGCCTAAATGTACTGTACAACTAGTGTCTTTATTTACACTAGAAATGCTCATAGACTTTGGACAACACATTTTTCATATTACTTAATCTACAACTCAAGTTTTCTTCTCCATGCAGATAGTCTATCAGCCCTCAAGAATCTCTGAGATGCAGATTCAGAATATTATAAACGTAGTTAGCGTGAGGGGAAATGGCATTTTGGGTTATACTCGTACTGCAGGGTTAGGATTGCTGCCAGTTTTGGTAATCATGCATGAGTGTCCATTCTTGTACAAAGGAAAAAGGGGTGGGGGGTGGGTTTCCTACGCAGATTTTATGATGAACATATGCTAAAAAATTTATGTATACTTACATTTCAAAATACCATGCTAGGATTTCGCCTGGCATTCTTTTTGTGAGGCGACCACCTCACAGTTTTTGGCCACCACCTCAAACAAGTTTGCTATAATTACCACCTGTACTATACTAGCTGTATGTATTTACACTTCTCCCTCACTGTTGGTGTCAAAGCTGGCACCATATTACTCCAATGGACAAATGCCACCCCACACACCCTAAAACCCAGGGGAAACCCTGCCATGCAGATAATTGTACTATAATCTTGCTCATCAATCACATGATTTCACCATGGTATTACATACAGTAGTTGTACAGATTTCTACAAGCCTATAGGCTCACACTGATTTTCACATAGGCGTAGGAAAAGGGGGGCAGAGGGGGTGACCGCCCCTCCACTGTTGATGGTGGGGGGCGAAAGCTTTGTTTCCCCCCCACACTTTTGATGACACGCTGCCAAAATATGGCATTGAATACGATGAAATTACTTCAAAAGTTTGTTAAACATTGCACCATTTTGCATCTAGGGCGCTGTAAATAGTCAAAAAATTTTCCAGAGGAGATGGGGGAACCCCCTCCCCTAAGACCCCTCCCCCAGGACATTGGTCACTAACATACACTTTCGCCCCCCCCCCACCCCCACTTTCCAACAGCTTCCTATGCTTATGTTTCAGTGCAATGAATGGAAAACAAAACAGATTACTGTACCTACAGTATATATAGCTTTTCATGCTAATGTCCTTAAAAAAATTAATTTTCAACTACAGTACATTAACATGGGTTGTGTTAGTTTTTCAGTTTTGGATCCAAAAGTTCAGAAAATGTCATAAAATTTCTTTTCCTAACTGTACGTTGTCCTGTAATCCAGCTATAAACTGTCAGTAAACCACTTTTTTTTTGTGCAAAATATAGTTTTGGGCAATTCTAAGCTTTTAACCTTATTATTGACAGTTACTATGAATAGTACAGTAAGCATACAGAAAATGAGCTCCAGAACAGAGAGATATTACTGTGTTTGCAAAATTTAGGCCTTGAAGGGGAGAGGTCCTCTGAAACAAACAAGTGTCAGAACTGAGCATTGAAATTTTGCAATTTTGTAAAAATGTATGACCTGTATTGAGGCTTTTTACTGTGTTCTGGAGTCAATCATGGCACATGGTGACACTGGCACAGTCGAATTGTACATACATTTTTATAGTAACCTTGAATAGGTATGACAAAATTACTGTTCAAGTAAATGTTTTAGAAATATTTTATAGGGTTACTTTGGGCATTTGCCATTTCTAATGACTATTTTAATGTGAAGTGAACAGTATGTCAACAATGGTACAGTAGATGATTTGGATACTTACCAATTCGTACTTGTTCTTGCCACCCTGAGGCTTTAGTGCTACAGTGCTACACAAGTACTATAAGGGTACAGTACTGTACAGTTGAAGTGTGAAAGGTGTATGTGAAAGGAGTGATCATAGGCTGGATTTTAGGACAACAATCTTGAGACTTTAGAAAATGCAAAATTTGCTTTCCATGGCCTAGTCATCAAAAACAAGGTTAATAGTTACCAGCTAAAAGGTGCTGAACTTTTTATGTTGTTAGCTGCGTAGATTTGATTTGGTGATGGATTAGGTACACTTTCTGGGGTACATCGTACACAGTGGTCTTTTTTGAAATCGCAGCCAGTATTTGATGCCTTTTTTCTGCAGATCTGCAGCATTTGGAACTGTAAGTGGGCAGGAATTCAGTTCTCACCGTAGTGATTTGCCTTGTACTAATATCCTTTTCTGGTACCAAAATGCTGTATTTTTCCAATCTTGGGTGGAAACTGGGTCTGTACATTTTTTGAGGATATGCAGTGCAAGGACTTTGCCATGAAGATTTTGTGTAGCTTGTCCAAATGTTGTGTTGAAAGATCAGTGTTAACCATCTACAGTAGTGTGTGAAGGACCATGAACAAGCCAATGCATCCAGTTTTGTTGAAGACTTGTGTGCCTTGTCCATTAAAGTGAAGGAAATGTGTGATCAATTAAAGAAAAAGATTGTAATTTCTTATAAGTCTTTTAGAATGCAGTTATGTCAACCTGAATATGACAATATGATTTTGTATGTTATTTGAAAATTCCACACAACTTGTTACTCCAAGGACAGTATACTGTAGGTACAGTACCTACTGTAACCATACCCTTGGCCATGATTTGATGACTTTGAAGTAGAGTCTGGTAATCTGCCAAAGATTTTTACCAAAAACTGAGAGATAAAGACAGGAGTTGTGCAGTTTGCAGAAAATGGACAAAATTCTTGGAGTACAACAGGGAAAACATAAAAAATTGAAAACTTCACATGAGCTCAACTCAGTTGTGGTCCAATGTTATTAAAAACCCATCATTTATGTAAACGTAAAACTGAACAGTATTATCAAGATAGATCTGTTGTATTTTATAATACAGTACTTGAGGTAACAACTTGTATTACTCTTATTTTAGAATGGAATTCTAACTTGTCAAAAGAGTTATATTATATATTTACTTTAAAAACATGGAAGTCAATGCACATAAAAGAGATCATAGAACAGAATTTGTATTTAAAAAAAGAAACGTTAAATTCATGACTATGTTGAGAGATAAGTATGGTTTGAACAGAAGATGGGGATGCTTTTTTCAAAATGATTGAGAGGTGGCCAGGGGCGTGTGGGATAAATCGTGTTGGTGTACCAAACTGGTGGCAAGGTCATTGATGTGGAGTGGGTTGCTTACTGTTATAGGAAATTAATGTTGGGATCTGTTCAAAGTTAGTTTATAGACCCCTACTCAAGTTATGTTGCACTTTTGGCCCATAAAAATGGTTTGTTTCTCACCAACAGCTAAATTGTCAATGAGGTCAACAGAGAGCTTAGAAATTTTCCAAGAAAAATGGCAAACACACGCCAGGAACAGCCATCCAGCTTTCAACGTCTACCATATTCTTGCAATTTGTGTGGTAAAGTAACAGACTTGAAGAGGTGTGGCAGGTGTACAGAAGTTTATTATTGCTCAAAGGAACACCAGCAGGAAGACTGGAAAAAGCATAAAAAGTTTTGCAAGAAACACTCACAGAATGGTACCTCTGATTCTAAGAAAAAACAGACAAGTGACACTGATGGCACTTCTAAATCTACAAATAGAGCCAATGAAGTTACAGGAGGGAATGATATGCCAAGTCCAAACATTACTGGCCCTACAACTAAACGATCACCCACAGCAAGGCATAAACCCTATAAACCAAGACATTTTCCAAAACCATCCAAATATGATGCCAGTACAATAGCATCTCATGTTTATAAACATTTAACAGAGGATGGTCACTGTGTAGTGGATGACTTGCAACCTGTCGAATTTGCAAGAAATTTAGCAGCAGAGGTGAAGACTTTATACCAGAGTGGTAAATTCGTGGATGGCCAGCTTGGTGGCGGTAAAACTAGCAGTGATGAATCTCAAAAACTGATTGAAAAAAGGATTCGAGGGGATAAAATAATTATGCTGGAAGGAAATGAACCTAATGTACCAAATATCTGTAAACTCAATTATTTCCTGACAAGTGTTGTGAATGAACTCAATAAGCTTCTGCATGGACAGTACTCAATTTCAGGAAGAACAAAGGTAAAGAACCCTTTACAGTATTTACCTGAATCTTGTTATTAAACTTTTGTACTACATCTTAGTGCAACTCCAGTGTACGTGTCAGAAAGGGAATGTCACGCCTAGAGTATTTACCCTGACTGTTGTGAAAATTGGTGAAAGCACCATGCTTATTTTCCTGACAGAAAATTTTATCTGACCGGGCCTCAACAAATCTTTTTCCATTAATTTCCATTGGGCTAGCTGTTCTCTAAATCAGATCTACAGCTGTACTTGTTTGCATGAATATCTGCTTGTATACATGTAGTTCGGGTATGTTTAATGACTTTTGAACTCCTTCGTGGGGAGACATCCCTGGGGTTCTTGCCTGGCAGACTACAATATTGAAAAGTGCACATTCCAAAGTAATATTGTTTTACCCCAGACTGTAGGGCAAGGGGTTTTTCAAGCTCTGCTCCTGACCAAAGTGTAATACAAGCTCACTTCAGGTCGCAAATATAGCAACAATGTTTGCTGATGTCTTGAGATACATCAGAACCGAATGAAACTTTCAGCAGAATGTTTAGATTTAGTTCCTTTTTCACATATCAACTTTTTTTAAGGAAAGGATAGAGAGTGTCATTTTGAAAGGATTACAGTATTTGGTATTGTAGCGCTGTACACTAGCAATAGAATAGACCACTCTAAAAATGCCTTTATACAAACAATACCACTGGTCAACAATATCCCATAGATAATCCCTCCAGGTTGCTGTGCACAGTTGTTATTCTGTGCCCAATGATAAATTACCTCACCCATAGTACAGTACACCCAGGTGGAGAAAGGCAAAGGTGATAATGTACTGTATGCCCAAGAACAGGAGCTTAATTATGAACCAGGTAAGTTTTTACCAACAGTCCTTTGGATCACAAGTAACCTTTTCCAATTACCCACCATGTAATTTATATTTTATTTAAATTATGAATTAATACAATTTATTATTGTTGCTGCATTTATAATGTTTACATCATAAATAATTCAAAATTAAGGGTTGAAAGAGTCAAAGTTGGTTCTTTCACAGATGAATCACCACCTGTAAATTTTGTGTTACATTCAAAGTACTACTGTACTGTAAACAGAGGCATATATACATGAATTCGCAGGGGGGATGTGAACTATTTTGGGACCAACTACATTCTTGGAGACCGACTCCCATTGACACACAGTAGTTGTACGATCTGAATTTCCTAGATAATTACAATTTACAGGACGGTATTAATAATCATAGGCGTAGGAGACTCTTCCAATTTGGTGGGGGGCAGAAAATTTTTTGCCCGAATCTCAAAAAGTTACCCGAAAATCGTTGCAGTTCAGGTGCATAAAAAAGACCACAAACCACTACATGTGCACAAAGCACGCGAAAATTTTTGCACATTTTTCGGGCATTCGATCAAAAATTCGGGCAATCTTTTCACTTTTACAGTACTTCATCTCTTTTTTTTTTTTTCAAGTTGAGTAAGGTATCAAATGTTGTTCATGTCTGGCCTATTGTAACAAAGACATACTGAACTGGATTTGAGGCCGACTTTTTGGCGCTCAGAGACCGACTTTTGATTTTCACAGAGGGTGTCACATCCCCCATATTTACACCCCTGACTATAAACTTACCATCCACAGTGTCATTAACACACATTACTGCAGTGCAGAAACCAAGTGTTATCTGGCCTTGCTGCTTGTCAATTAAGCAGATACTGAACCTACCATATGCAGTATCATAGTGATATTATAGATGCATCATAAATAAATTTCTATTTATTCATATAAATTTCTATAAAATTGGCAATAATGTGATAAAAATCAGCTTTCCTCAAAAATTCACCAAATCAGCAGACAGATGGGCTAAATGGTAAATGCAAAGTGCATGTTGACTGCTTTGCACATTGTCAGCTAGTGGTGTTTGCTCTTTGTGGAATTTGCACACATTAATGGCCCATATTTTATGCATGCACAGTACAAAGCATTACAGTATGTGAAGGATTGAATGTACAGTAGCAACTTTAAAGAATTTTAGGTGCTAGCATGTAGTACCAACTGACTACAGTTTTAAAATTGTTGGACATCTGAAAGTTTCTACCCTCATGTTTTGCAATATATGTGTCTAGGGTTATGCATACGTAGGCTTTTTTAATGAAAGTTTGCTAACCTTGCTATCCTAGCAAAACAGTATTTTTGGTAAAAGTTTGCTAACCTATGCAGCAGAGTTGTAAACGAGTCACTCATTTTGCAGTCAAGTCGAGTCACTTACTATTTTCAATGTGACTCGAGTCAAGTCAGTGACTCTAGTCACTGTACTATTTCTTTGAGAAAAATAAAACAGTTGCTTGTGTCATTTCCCTTTTGAAAATTTGTGACTCAAGTCATGACTCGTTACAACACAGCTATAGATGCAGTCATCATGGTGTGTATAAAATATGTATGCGTGTGTGTGTGTATTTATGACACATAGATTGGTAACACAATATCTCAAGAAAGGAAACTCTGACAGTCCTCATACTTGGTATGTGGATGCCTCATATTGAGAGGAAGAATATTGTTTTTGGTGGGGTTCAAAGGTCATCTGGGGTCCATGAGGGTC
This sequence comes from Holothuria glaberrima, assembly GCA_009936505.3. NCBI lineage: Eukaryota > Metazoa > Echinodermata > Holothuroidea > Aspidochirotida > Holothuriidae > Holothuria > Holothuria glaberrima. Next base: position 677 of record WURT03663693.1, on the reverse strand, counting down.
AAACTCCGTAAACCTTGTTAACACCATATCTCAAGGTAGGAAGATTCATGGATAAATTACATACATAGTATGTAGATGCCTTATGCTTAGAAAAAGAACTCTATGGTTTTTGGTGGCGGTCAAAGGTCATTTGGGGTCACTGGGGTCAAACCGTAAACCTTGTTAACACAATATCTTGAAATGAGAAGCTTGGATAAATTTCATACTTAGTACGTAGATTCGTTATGGTGAGACAGAGGACCCATATTGTTTTTGGTGGGGTTTAAAGGTCGTCTGGGGTCAAACTCTGAATACATTGTTAACATGATATCTTGAGGTACGGTAGTAGGAAGCTTGATAGATATAGATTTCATACTTGGTATGTGGATGCCTTATGGTAATAGGAAGAAACCTATTGCTTTATGGTGGAGGTCAAAGGTCATCTGGGGTCACCAGAGGTCCAAAAGGAAAATTTCCCCAGAATTTCCAAGATCAAAATTTATATAAACACCAAGCTGTATTTTAAGCAAGTAAAGGTAGCATAAATTGGCCAGTTACTGAAAGAAACAGGATATCATGGCATTATTTGGACTAAAACATATATCATCGAAACATCACTACATTTTTGCATTCTGGTTATGGTATATATTAAAAGTACTTTTGACTTCCACAGCTGATTGAAGGCTTAAGTTAAAGGC
>WURT03663672.1:0-17949 GCA_009936505.3 Holothuria glaberrima | reverse complement strand
TATATATAGTAGGTAGTTACAACACGGTTCCCTTATACTTTGGTGTATGGAACTGAATACGTATCGTCCCCAAAATATTTGGTACAAGGACGTAATCTATGTTTGTTGATGTTTGCGAGTGTTGGACGGGTCTGTCATCACTTGACAATTTCTGAAAGATATCTTGCTGCCGGCATTCGCACGTATACCCATTAGCCAAACTAAACGTATATGGCAGCCACACATGGCAAATGCGGAAACTATTAAACAAAAGAGTATGCGCATGTGCATATGTCACAGGCAAAATGCAGCCCCCCATTTGAATGGGTGTGCCCCGTCGTCCTAGTTTAGGAATGGCTCTTATCAATCATGTGACAACATGCTTGTTTCTCATTTGTTATTAATATCATGCAGAAAAACTCCTTGGTTTGCCTTCAGTATTCAATGTTTGTATACAGAAATATAATGAAAGACACTCACTCGTGGATCCAGACATTTCGAAAGGGGGGGGGGGAGGCTAAAGCCCCTTGAATATTCTCCTACATTATACTAATTTTGGCATATTTGTTATTGCTGATGTGGCCAAAAATCGAGGGCTGAGGCCAGGAAAGCCCCCCCCCCCTTGGATCCGCGCCTGATACTTGTGAGAGGGATAAGAGAAGATTTGTACTATTTAGCAAACTTTTGAAAGTAACCTTGGGGCAACTGCCATTTCCCTTTAACAAGAGAACATGCGTGTACGCATGCGTTAACAAGGATGGTCTTTCCTTCACGGTAAGGTTGACTACGTGCCTGGAGATACGACCAACGAGACCTTATTAAAGCTTTAATTATTGTGCGTTCAGAGCACCAGTGCAGGGACGTATATATACATGCATTCGCGGGGGTGAACTATTTTCGGACCAACTACATTTCTTGGAGACCGACTCCCATTGACATAGTTGTACGATCTGAATTTCCTAGATAACTACAATTTACAGGACGGTAGTAATAATCATAGACGTACCGGACTCTTTCAATGGGGGGGGGCGGGAGGCCAGAAGATTTCTTGCCCGAATCTCAAAAGTTGCCCGAAATTCGTTGCAGTTCAGTTGCATAAAACAGATCGCTAAACCACTTCATGCGCGCGAAGCGCGCGAAAATTCTTGCACATTTTTTCAGGCATTCGATCAAAAATTCGGGAACTCAGTAGAAAATTCGGGCAATCTTTTCCCTTCAAATGTTGGTCATGTCTGGTCTACTGTTACAAAGGTATATACTGTCAACTGGATTTGAGAACAACTTTTTGGCGCTCAGAGACCGACTTTTGATTTTCACTGGGGCCCACACCTCAGTTTGTGCCGTATACAATACACTTCTGAATACGTGTTAGCCTACTATTCGATATAGTTTAAGCAAAATATGTACTCTTAAGTATGCCCTGTCCTATTTTATGACTAATATGAACAATGCAGCCAACTTATTCGCGAATATGTGGGTATGTCCAATTCGCTATCATTAATTGACTTCTTTAATACGAGACGGTAACAAATTACATTTAATCACCACAAGAAATCGATTTGATTCTACATATTGAGAAACCATTGTCAAACTCTACTACTGAAATCGGTCAGATATATATCGCACGGAAGTTGACTGTATTTTTACAAACGGTTTAAAGTCGTGTATTTCATAGTATTCTGGTCGATAAATCGATTTGAAAATTGGGACGTTCCTTAGCGCATCCTGAAAAAAAAATCATTCCTTATCATTTTTGTTTATTGTGTCGTTCTTATACGAGACATTTGATAGACGTGTGCCATCGCATCATTATCTAGAAATCCAGTATATAAATGTCCGATTTTATTTCCACAATATGAGGCGCTTTGTAAAAGTTCATCAGTAGAATGCCCCTGAAAAAATGAATCACGCGATAAATTTGTACTTTCAAATCGGAATGACCTCAAACGAAACGAAGCTTGGTTAAAATCTTTGGCCATGATGAGTCGCCTAAATTCCCGGCCGATAGGCTTATTCAGGCCCGTAGCCAGACAAGGTACTGAAGGGGACGAAATGGCTTCGAGAGCGAAAAAATTCAGGGGCCAAGTATGTAAAAATTTGTTAAGACAATGGCAACTTGAAACTTTCTAGGGGGAAATTTTCAAGGGGGCTTCGCCGCCCTTGCCCCTGGTTACCGGCTTAGGCTGATTAGAAACTTGACCCATGGAAGTCTAATTTCCACCCCCTGGAATCATGTTACTGTCTGTAATCAGGTTTTTATGTCTAGCAGTAATAATGAGAGCAAGTTATTAGTATGCATTCCCCTCCCCATCATTACAGCACCGTGTTCTAGAGGCCCAACCCTTATTCCAAAATTATATACTGTAGCTATTTTTTTTTTTTTTTTTTTTTTGCTCTCTTGCGAATTTATAATCTTCTTTTGACTCTTCCTGTTCATTAGCTAAAAATTCCAGCATATGAATGTACGATTTTACTTTCATAATGTGGGGCTCTGTGTAAAAGTTCATCAGAAAACTGCCCGTGAAGAAATGAATCACAAGATAAAGTTCTACTTTCAAATAGGAATGACCTCAACAAGATGAAGCTTGATTAAAAACTTGGACCATATTGAATCGCTTAAATTCCGAAAGGCTTATTGGAAACTTGACCAATGGATATTTAATTTTCACTCACTGGAGTCCTGTTACTATTTGTAATCAGGTTTTTATGGCTAGCAGTAATATTGCAGGCAAGTTGTTAGTATGTAGTTTTTCCCATCATTACATCCCCGTCTTCTAGAGGCCTAACTCTTATTCCAAGCTTATATCTTGTAGCTAAGTATCTTTCTAACTTTTGTTTTCTTGGGAATTGATAATTGTCTTTTTAATCTTCCTATTCTACTTGAAGGACTTACAATTTTTCGTTTTCATTTACAGATAAAACCTTTATCACATTCATATCGAAAAGTCTTGCGCGTCTTCAAAGTGAGTGCATAAATACAGTATTTCAAACAGGACGACCATGTGCTGTACTAAAAATTAAATGTTTCTCACTAACGGAACAGACGTTAAGCACTGCCACAAAGGGTCTGTAAAAACTGTACCCGTCCCAGGGCCCCTTTCATGTGGAAAGTATCGCCCGGTATTGTTAACGCAATTTCTAATGTGATCGTTATTTCCGCCCTAAAGGGTTCCAGGGTTGCATATCCGTCACATGCACGGCTGAGTGCAATTGATAGTTTAATACAACTAAGTGAAATTCAAAGTAATGTAAAGCAATGCATCGCAATGAACTTTTATATCACCACACCACAGTGCCTTGCAAAACGAACCATCTAGCGATGTACGGCCATGCAGGCAACGCTTTCCACAGCGAATCAAAATATCACACAATTACAGACAGCACTGAAATAAAAGAATTTCTCTGATTTTTCAGGAAGTTGTTGATACTTTTGGTGGTCCACGAATCTGGGTGTCCGTACCCCGGCATTTTGCCGGATCGTCCGGCTTTGGGGCAGCCTGTTCTCCGTTGGGCGTTGCTCGACGCCGGACCGCTGATTGTCCTTTCTTTTGAAGCTCTGTGAGGTCACAATGAACAACTTTCAACTAACGGATGAAAACAAAATGGCCATGAATAAATTCATTCCTATCGTATGCTATATTACCACGTGGAAAAAATGGTGGGTATATCTAATCAGCCACAATGGCACACGATTATACCCCCGCATGTGAGTCAGCTTAATTATCTAACGCCTAGGATCTATAGCAGGGGTGGGGAGCCTATTTTCTCTGACGGGCAGTTTTGAACTTCCATAATCCACTCGCGGGCCGCACACAGAGAGCGGGCAATAAGCTTGTCTTCGTAGAGCGCCGGTCAAGGGGTCCCAAACAGGCCATGGTGGGACCTAAACAAGAACTGGGGCGAAGCCCCCGGAAGCTCTGGAATTTGAACCAATTTGTAAAACATTCATAGAATATTCATCCACTATGCTTAAGTGACATAGAATATGCAAGGCTACAGAGACCAGAAGCATCACAATATGACCATTTGTCCTTTTACTTGTGTGTGAAGTAGAAATGAATAAACACATATGAAAAGTGCGCACAAAGCGCACCGAAAAAATGCGTGTTTTAAACCAACTTTATTTTTTCCTCATTTTACATTGCAAAATTGTCCACTTTCTAACGTTTAATTTACTCTTCCGTCGGAGAGAAAGTTTTAAACCCCATTCCCTTTCCCGAACCTCCCGGAATAGATATAGGCCTAATGCCCACTGAGTTTCGTCCTTTAATAGATAAACCCACACCTGAGATAGAGTAATTCTTTACCATGTTAAGTAGCCTGTCTGCCAATCAAAGCTTCCCTTACTTCCAGAGGTAAAACTGAGGATTCTGCACCTGATTTATGCCTAACGAAACGGTTGACATATTACATTGTACATACAGGGGTATACTGTTTCGCAGCAGCTGTACGTGAAATACACAGAAAGTGTTACTGTATATGAAGGGTAAGCGGTGACCGCCGTGAGCCAAAAGATTATTGTCAATTACTTCTAAGAGAATCTGAATTTGCATTAATGAATAACTTCGCGGACTGGATCAAATGGTCCGGCGGGCCGGAGGTTCCCCACCCCTGGTTCCCAACCCATAGCTTCTCTATCGCGATCGCCTTTGTACACAACGCTGGTGTGTAGCAGTGACTTGACACGGTTAAAGATGGTCTTGTCTTCCTTTGGGAAATTTGTAAATGGTCAACCTAGCAACGACAATTGTGACTCCATCGATGATGACGCAGCAGCGAGCCCACGATGACGTCATTATTTGGCATCGAGTTCGTAACCCTCGAATTAATGCTCGTAGCCAGACAAAAGGGGCGAGATACGTTGGTCACTTAATATCTAAAGCTAGCTGCGCACTCCAAGACTTTGCGCGACGCAACCCAACTCGACCGTAGTTTTTCCAGCAGTCTTATAGTGTGCGTGGGTCTACGACTGCGATTTAAAAGTTTTTAGACCAGTTTTAAGTCGCGTAGCCTTCTGTTGGGAAAAACGAACATGTTGGTTTTTCCCTATTGGAATCTGCGCTTAGGTTGAATCAGTTTGACCAATCAAGTACCAGTGGTTGCGCACTGAGCCCCCAAAAGGGTTTTCAAATACCATAGTGCAACCTCGTCAAAACGGGCTAGTCAGTTGTGTAGTGTACAAAACTACAGGTAATAAGGTCATGACAGTCGAGTTGAGTTGGGTCAGGCAAAAATGTGTAGTGTGTGGCTAGCTTAAGGATGTACATAACATGCTGATTCTTGATTTTCGTTAAAAACGAAAGTCGGATTTTTCGTCCCCTCCCGCCTGCTAAGTACCGTATTCCATAGCCGTCTCTCCTAACTAAGAAAATACCTCACTTTGCTAGGTATCACAGCAGAAATTCTTTAAGATTCACACGAAAAATAGAGCAGGCAATAGTGATTAATTCACACTCACGAATATCTATCCTGTGTATGATAACCGAATTTCTATAATGTCTATTACAGCTTGCTGAAAGGATTGCTCAGCTCATTGCGAGCAGTCGCCCACGGCTCCGACATTTAACGGCGAAGACCACTGTCTTTACTATCATTGGGGTATTAAACCGTTCCATTCAATCAAATAGACTTTACGATACTCCCCTGATAGTTCAGTTGTCAAGTATGACCTTTTCCTGTCGTTGAAAATTCAATAAGAAGGTATGTTCCATGCATATACGGATTAAAATTAAAAGGCTTTAGGGCTACGTGAGACCGCAACGCAGGACGACAGAGTGCTGCCGATTAAGAGATGAGCTCCTCGACAAGAGGTATAACTGGCATTTTCCTTCAAGTTGCAACTCCCTGCAGTGATCAAACAGGGTTTTCATACAGTAATGAATGACTAGTCATTTGATTTAAATTTAGCAAATCTCTCTTCATCCCCAAACTTTTATCCAGTCAAATGAATAGGAGGAACAAAAGGCGCCCTCATTCATAATTCTACCTCAAAATATTCGAAATGGGCCCCCGTCCAACAGCATACTCAAGTTAAATCACATTCATTGTCTATTAAACTTAGTATTTAGGTTAAAGGAGCTATATTTTCCTTGAAAAGAGCCATAACGTAATATTGTGACACACATGCTGCAACTGACTCCTATCAGGAACTATATCACGTGTATTTGCCGAGCTGGATTTCACGACCCCCACACCCCTCCCATTCAAATATACATTAGTGCACCTATCGACAAATGCCTGTTCGTTAGGTTGTCAACCAACCTCTTTATTTTTTGCGTTTTAGGTATCGTTCCATCCGTATATCCGAACGAAATTCATATTAGGCTATTCGTGCCTGACAAAAACCGTTTTGCGTTATTGGCTATCGCTTCACGCACTATAATAATGTAACCGACCAGGCAACTGACATGTCGCATGCCACACATGTGACAGTTGAGCATTCTCATTAATTGAGTTCTAGCTTTTCTCGCTTTATTGATATAAAACGGAACACATGATTGGATGAACTCGAGCATTACAACAACGTTTCTACTATTTACCTAATAATCTCAATATTCATAATTTCAGTCTTTCATGAGAAGGTCGTTTGCTATCTCCCTTTTGAAATAACATTTTCATACCATTAGCTACATCGCGTTGGGACTTGGCACATTACACACTCAGCTCGATCAAAGCCAGCCTTGCTCGTCAGATATTGAACACGGGCATCCAATTAAGAACGTGTAACGTCGGCTAACGGAACACCTGGGGTTGAATTCAATCGAATAAGTTTAGGAGCAAGGAAACTTAGGCAGCAGAACCATTGATGAGGAGGTTACCTTTCAGAGAATTTGAATTTTGAGACGATAATTGGCTAAAACGTCTCAGTTGAGACTGTAAATTGAGTCATTCACCTACGGTATGAAATGTATACGTCTTATAACTAGTCGTACTTTTATTCTGATGGTATAGGCTTTCTGGATGTCTTTAAACATATGTTTTGAAGTTGATACGGTTGCACGAGGGCGCCTGGACAGTTGCGGAGGGGTTCGGGGCAATGCCCCTAATTTTGACGATGCTTCCATTTTTCAAATACATGGCCTCAATAAATGAACCTCTATGGTGAATCTATGCAAATGTTCTCTTCCTCACAAAACTGCCTCAAAAATGCTTCCAGAACGCTTTATTTAGGAACTATGTAATAATTGAAGCCAGTTACGTAAATATGTAACGGACCAGTCATGCAATATAAGCATGGGCGGCGATACGTCTTTGAAAGTGGGGGGGGGGGGAGGGATATATTGTCAGTGACACTATTTAAGTGGAGCGCCACCATCAATTGGCGCGGAGCGTACAAAGAAAATTTTGGTCGAAAATACCCCCAGATCACCGGAAATGGCCCTTTCCAGGCTTTGCAACGTGACACTTTGACAACAAGTATTTCCTAAAAAAATATGCATATGGTAAACTGGTAAAAAAGTCTAGAAAAAGGTTAAGTGTTCTGATTTCCGGATCTAGCCAATGGTACTGTCTTAGTGGAGCGCCACGATCAGTTGGCGCGGAGCGAAGAAAATTTTGGCCAAAAATACCCCCAGATCACTGGAAATGGCCCTTTTCAGGCTTTGCAACGTGATACTAGGACAACTGTCAGAGAATATTTCCTAAAAAAAAGACTATTGTAAAAAGTCTAGAAAAAGGTAAAGTGTCCTGATTTCCGGAAATAGTCAGTGACACTATCTAAGCGGAGCGCGGAGCGTAGAATTTTTGCCAAAAATACTCCCAGATCACTGGAAATGGCCCTTCCCAGGTTTTGCAAGGTGATACTATGACAACAGTTTCCTAAAAAATAAAAAGGGTTATTGTAAAAAATGTAGAAAAAGGTAAAGTTTTCATGGGGGGGGGGTGGATAGTGTACAATATCCCCATCCAGCCCATGAATATAAGAACAAGTCGATAAATATACACACAAGCCATATTCTGACGAAATTTAAAAATGTAGGCCGAATTTACTTTTTAATTTGATTTTGCTTCCATTTTTTTAAAGACCTTGGCATAAAAGTATGACGTGGGGTCTAAAGCTGCAGGCTCAAAGCCAAAAAAAGGCTGATTTCATGGTAAAAATTGGTCTTTTTCAGGCGGCAAAAATTCATGACATGTTTGTTTTTAAATTGGGGTAAACTTGGGCAAACACCCCTTCGCTTTCTCGTGAAATGCCTTCCCGTTTAGCCTACACATATGGAGACGTGCAACATTCTGTGAAAAAGTAGACTGGCCTACTCAAATTGCAGGTATGTTTTGTAGGCACCGACTGGTTAGACCAACCCATTTTCAAAAGGTTACACCAACTCTCCCAAAAGCATACAAACCACTTGTCGGCTAGGCTCGGTTGTCCCTAAATTATGTTAGTTATGAACATATGAGAAGAATGAATGGAAGTTAGATATTATCTAATTTGAACTAATGTTAACCGTTCTTTATTCATGTTTACAAAATCAACCTATGTTTACTCATTTTAACTAGTGTTAACTTATTTTAATTAATTTTAAATTTTATGAAACAAACAATAAAAATTAATGTTACAATTTTGCAGCCATGCAAGTTTCTTTTTAAATCGTTTTCTTTTCATTTCCCTTTAACTTTTTTGTTTAGCCTACATTTACCTTCATAGCAGGTGTCGAATACGGTATGTACTCATCTTTTGGCGTACATATTCTTGATATTACGAGTGCAGCCGATATAAGCCAGGAGTATTACACGTCCGCCAATGGGGCAAAGCCTACATCTATCAATTACTCCTTAACGTCTAATTCCTCTTTTCCTCTTTTTTTTTTTGAAGGAAAGAGGTCACGAGGTAACAGACGCTGTTTCAACAAACAAACTACGGCTGTAATACGTCAAATACTGCCTTACTACTCCTACATCGAACAAAAGTACATGCTACTTTACCACAGTTGTCTATTTATAAGTCGGCAAACATTTTTTTTTTGTATTTAAATCGTAAATTTTCTATCGGCTTTCAAACGAAGAGTATAACGTCTGCTGCGTCAGTCAGTTACTCAAATGATTCGCGGAACTCAACTTCTCGCAAAATGCAATATGGAGACCCTATAAGAGTACATACAAGAAAAACATTATTTCGTTTTTTCGAAATATTATTTCTTTTTTTAGAAAAATTATTTCGTTTAAACGAAATATTATTTCGTTAAAACGAAATATTTTTTTGCATGTCCTCTTACGGGCTCCTTAATGCAAAATCGATGAAGACAAAATTATTTAAAAATCATTTTTGTAGGGGATCGAGGAGAATCTAAAGCAATTTTTAAAGTTAGTTCGCATAAATACTTGATGCGTACTATAATGCTTTAAAAGCAGAAAAAGGCCTTGATAGCAAAAGCTCTTGCAGTCCAGAGTAATTATTTCTTCTCATTCACAGAAAATGAAGGCCGTATGTTACGGTAGAGTTTAAAGTGTACCTTAAGTCTAAAATTTATAAGGAAATTTATAACAGGGGTTCGAAAATCAGTCCAATTGATCCATCTCCCACGCATCTTCATAGTTTATACAGTTTTTGAGAGGAAAAGTAACTTATTCATTAAATTTGGAATAGTCGACTGTGCAATAATTTGTGACGTTCCTCTTATACAAGTTACATTACCTGCTTTTGTTTCCTTTTGAAAAATAAATGTTTATACGACCGTTGAAAACATACTCTTTTCTGACATATCATGTTGTGAGGAAAGGTTCTGCATGGCTTAGTCAGTCTCTACTAATTATATCATAAAAAATAAAAAGATTTACTCACATCTGGGGTACATGGTCAATCTAAGAGATTCTGCACGTCTGACAAACAACTGAAATTGCAGTGATGGGGCACGGTAATTAATGATTAAAACCATTTATTACAAATTCGTGACCAGACACTTTTTACCAAATGATTATTAAATAAATTTGCTTTCATTGGTGTCACACCTGTAAGATTTACTCACATCTGAGGTATATGGTCAAACGAAGAAATTCTGAACGTCTGACACACAACTGAAATGGCAATGATGTGATACGGTGATTAATGATTAAAATCATTTATTATGATTAAAATCATTTATTACAAATTCGTGAACAGACACTTTTTACCAGACTTTTTACCATTGGATATCAATGATATCCAACCCCTGTCCACAAATACTACTACTTCTCACATTTTTGTTAACTTCGGGAAGTGGTACATGAGTAATGAGGCTAATTAAAAACATTGTCATGCAATTATTTCCTTCAAACTCATCACAAAATAATTAATATCAACTCAATGAGTCCCTTAATTGACTATACGATCTACCATAAATTCATCTGATGGCGATGACATTTGCCATTTAAATTGTGCTTTAAATCAAAAATAGGTTTTAATTGTTTTTGTTGATTTTATTCCTGTTGAATAACACTTGCCAATCTAATTATATCACCGGTTGTTCCAAGTATACGGTAAGCTTTTATCCGTTCAACTGTCAGAAACACCCTTCTGAGCAGTCCTCGTATAACTGCATGACACCATTTTAGGAAAGACGCATAAAAACGACCGTCAGCTTGTCAAAACAATAAAATATTTGGGAGGAGAGAAATAGTTATATTACTCCTCCTCAGGCTGAAGTGACCGCTCTGCGTATCACTGGCAGAGACTCATTCAACTCAACACTTCGCCAGGTCATGTTCGTACAATTGCAGTTAAAACCAATTTATTTTATAATATGTGTCGGTAACAGTTACACACGCGCGTGAGATTTGAAACTTAATTGGGTGAAATTAGATTGGGCCTCTAGCTACAGTCACGGGTGCTCTTAACGTTGTCAGCTGGTTCAGAGAGAAAGGAAGGGTGATAGTTCAAAACATATTCAGTTATGAGAAACAAGAGGCAGGAATATTTATGCATGATATATAATTATACCATCCATCAGCATCTAGACTATGATTGGTTGAACACAATTATTTATTCATCCGTGCGTTTTTGTCTAAAGGTGTCTCTTTCCCTGTATCCTAATTACTTTATCCTAATTACTTTTTGCAGGAATTATAGGTAATTCATTCGTAAATAATTCATTCAATTTGTGCGATTATTTAACGATGGGGTCACTCATTTAATAGGCAAGTAGCTTCACGAATGTACATTCTAAAATATAAGAGTCAACGCCCCTCCACAGACCTTTTCTCTCATCTGCCGTATTGAGGTAGACAGAAGTGAGTCATTTTCGAACATGGAATTTAACATCTTGCTATAATGATGGTCTCATGTCCCATTTAATCGAGCTTTGCGGGCATCATGCTAATAGCTTTACATTATGAGAATACCCCCTTTGGCAACCTGGCGGTGTACAGTTCAACACGTACGTTCATGCTAGACTGTTGGAGCCGGCTGATACAACTATATTATTGTATGTTCAAGAATGTTGAAAGGATAAGAGTGATCCATTCATCATGCTTATCGATGGGTGTACCCATTTCACCCGGAGCAGTACAAACATGTGTCTTGGCACTGCTAGCATGTAACCATTTAGAGGAAACATACTTGGACAGAGACAAAGGGAGAGGGCAAAATGGGGGGGAAGGGAAAGCGTTGTGAGTACGCAGTGTTCCTGTCAGCTGTATACCTTAGCTGCTTAGTAAAGGAACGGACTGGGGAGCAAGTGGGTGGGACAATTGCCTTGACTGGGGACAAATGCTCCCTTGTCTGTGTCCCTTAATTGTAGTATGACCCTTACCTTAATTCATACAAATATATAGAAATCAAAGTGCACTTTTTAGTTTACTTGGTAGTATTTCTTACCCATTTTAGTAAAAGGTATACACTGTTTAAAATATCGGTAAAATGACAGAACAGAAGCGAAGGAAATACAGAAGAGTACAGTGAAAGTTGTGTCTATTCATTTTAAAATGTTTTCAGCACTTTTCACTTTTCTTTATTCTTGATGTATTTTTGTATCATATGTTTTAGCAATTTCTCACAATTTTTAGACATTTTAAGAGTAAGTACTCACAAAGAGTTTGTAGATTATACAAACGTAATTATCTAGTTGCGTGGCACAAGAGAGAATGATATGCATGACACTCAAAACCAGTGATAAGGAATTCAGAGCATATCACTGGTACAGACCTGCAAGTCTACCACCTCATTCAGTAAGCTATATTGAAGAAGATTCTCTCACACAATTGGCTAGTTTAATTTTCTGGATCGTTATTTTCATAAAACCTAAGTAGTTGGTATGCCTTAACCTGCATGTTTAATTGATGTTCTTCATTGCAATAAATTTTTAACCTTTTACTATACCAGTATTTCCTTAAAATTTATATTGAAATGAATGAACGAACGAGAGAAAGAATGAATGATAAACTGAAAGTATGAACGAAAGAAAGGACATAATGAATGAGGATCTAAAAAAATTACTGGCACTCACTCTGATGTAAAAATATTCAATGCGTGAACCGTATCCACAAAGCAATTTAGTATTTCAATACTTAAAGGGAAAATGAAGCCCCCCCTTTAAATTAATATACCCTGTCACCCTGATCCAAGAATGACTCCTTTCAATCATGTGACAATATTTTTGTTACTTTATTTGCTAAACTCATGCTGAATAACTCTTTGGTCACCTTCAATATTCATTATTTTTTTTATAAAGAGACATAATGAAAAATACTTATGAGCGAAATTAGCGGAGATATGTAAGATTTAGCAGATTTTTAAAAATAAACTTGGAGCGACTGCTTTCTCCCTTTAAACATTTAAATTAGTTGCAAGTTTGTAGTTTTGATTATTTAAATTATATGAATGTGCGTTTATATTTGCTGTGCGTTTTTATATTATATTATTTGATTTTTATGCTTTCACTTATTTTGTGTATTTTCTTTACATTTTCACATTTTTATATTATCTTAGAACATTTTCATTTGTATAAAGTCTTGAATAGGACTATTGTATGCACCTTTAGTATTCGTCTAGAGCTCAATGTTTCCAGTTTTTTTGGACAACCAACAACTAGACGATTCCTATACCCTGATCGATTCCTATCCTGGCCGGGTCATACCGAAGACTTTAAAAATGGAACCTACTGCCATTGTGCTTGGTGGTCAGCATAAGCAATGGAGTAGGGAAAACAAGCCAGGGAGCCACAACTGGAAAAAGGTCGTGGCCGGCTTTACTTAAACCAATTGCTCAGAAACTGGGCCGTAAAACTTCATCTAACTAACTAACTATCCTACCCTGATAATTTCCATCCTTGACAATTTCGAATCTTCCAGTGAAGGAGTTGTCTGACTGAGCAATTGGTATAAGTGGGAAATGTTCTGATGGGGATTACCTGGGGAATTGTGGAATTGTCCAGTCGCGCTTGTTATCACCAGATATACCTCGATAGTATTTTATATGTCATTGGCTGAATAAATATTTGTACCTGTCTGATATACTATAAACATGATAACGTTTTTCTTGGCTTGTGGTACAGTTTTCATGTTTTTTTTTTATTGTGCACCAAGGTTGCACCAAAAACAAATCGGGGATGGTTACACCAGGGAGTTGCTAGAGACTCTAGCAACTCCCTGGTTACACATATGTACAAGTTAATTTGTGGGTCGGTATTGGTTCGGCCTGTAGCCATGCACTTGCACATGTTTCGATTTTTTGAGCTGCAATGCTTGGAGGGATAATTTGTAAATCTAGTAGGAAGGTTTTCTGTTGAAACAGTACAAGCTCGAAAATATACGCGGGCCACAATCGAAATCTGAGGTCATTGCCCTGAATGACCCCTTGTTGCTACGGTCGTCGATAGGTAATTTTAAACATATCTTTAAAGTTGCTAGCTTGATCGATACTCTTCTTTTCCTTTAAGTAGGATTTTACAAAGTCGACATCTTTACAAGCTTGTAGCCTACGCTCTAAAAATACTTGGGTCACGAGGGAACTGAACCAATATTTTGGGTCAAATTTTGACTCAGTTTGGTTTAAATGAAGTCTAATTTAGGTCATTACTCATTATTTGACCCAACATATTTAGTCGGTTCCCTCCTGACCCAATTTTGGGTCAAATTGACCCAAGTGATTTACAGTGTAACACTGACATGTTGCCAGGGAGTAGCCTAGGGGTGTGCAAAGTGAACGAGTTACCAACCTTGAGGAAATTTTGGTAAAAAAATTGCAAACACAAGATGCACCCATAACTTAGCACACTTTGCTCACCGACATTCCTGGGGGAAATTTTTCCATACTTGTGGAGGATTTTTCGTACTTTGCCCACCGCCCACCTTCAGTAAGAGAGTTGGCTTACTATGTCCGTGCATGATGATGTCACTAAGAATACGTCTAAGTAAAGCACTTGATCTGTTGATAGGATTAGGTGTAGGCTCAGGACAAATGGAGAGCACTGCATTCATGGACACTGCGTGGAGACAAATGGAACAGCTCATTGTCCACTTTCAAAAGCTCAAATATCGGCTGAACCGTCCGTCCTGCTAAACACAATTGACGCTCACCTTACATAGAAAGGGTTTTAACCCATGTCCAACTTGACTTAAGCTGCTACCGTTAGGCCTTCCCTTGTTAAAAGTGAATCTCCTTTTGCAAACAGAGTATGATAACGATTACGGTAGGTTTAGCTTGTGAATACTGAAGATCTCACTGCTATTCAGCAAAATAAATAAGCCTACTCTCAAGACTATACATGAACTGTGCTTATACCTTTACAACAGTCGTTTGAGCCATCTCCCACGGTACTGGATAATTTTTTTTGTTTGTTTCGTCAATGACGACACGCCGAACAAAAATAATTTATTTTACCTGGGAGCCTCCCTGATTTTGCTTTCATATCGAGGGAGTTCTCTTACGCGGAGCAGGGAGCTGAAACTGTACGGATACATAATGAAGCTGTTAGCTACATATAAATGTTTGCGTTGAGTTGGTCCTAAGCTATGCTGAATATTTCTCAACATAGACTCAAGTCATCGGGCCTATTTGAAGCCCGTAGTCTAAAATTGATTAAAAATTACCTGAGCAACATGAAGAAGAAAACAGCCTCCTTTCGGCCTGCAGTCCAACAAATTTCCGGGTTTTTTAACAGATGAACAAATTACATTAGCAGAGTATTGACAAATCCCGCTGATGAATTCCTCAGCCCGTGTTCAAAATCGATTCAATAAAGCACTCAGCGGCACATTCAACCAAAATTGCGCTGCTAAATCCCTGTTCGGATCTCACGTCTCGACGAATCCGTCCTGTTTGATGACACTTTATGTGACCGTCTTAACTGCTTTAGCCCGCCGAACAGTCAAAAATACATCGCAATAACTTAACGGTATTAGTGTTGTAGGCCTATTTGTACACATCTATTTATTCTCACGGCACTGTTCGAAACGGCGGCTGCACCCCTTCCCTTTGCATACAACACGGAGAGGAAACAAATAATCGAAGACACTTTGCGATTGATTTTTCCTTTGCAACATTACATAATAGCACCGGGATAGGAGCAGTTTTCATGAAGGCTATGTAATTGTACATGCGTTTAACTTCTACAGTAATAATGCCATTGTGTCACTCAGCGGACGCACTTTCATTACTGAATAGAGCCGCAATGAACATCAATATTACTCAGAACGCACCGGGTGCAATGCGCTGCGTGTGTCACCTCAGCGAGCTAACATGATAATGTTATGTGTTTAGTTTAGTATCAGAGTGGGGCTTACGACAATTGCGTAAAGCCCCACGGGCATCATTCATTTTATGATATTTAATTCATTCAGTCGGACAAGAAGAAGGAGACTGCGGTGAAACTCGAAATGTACGTGTTTTATATGCATCAACGAAACCTGAATAGCGAAAGTAATTCAAGTTCTGCAGTGAAGTCGTAACATGCGCAGTCGATAGGCCTATGTTTGTTAATAAGGCCGCTCAAGGGTAGTGACAGAGGCTGTCAAATGTTTAGAGACGGTGACTAATACATTAGGTGCAGTACGGTTATGGCCGACATTTTATAAGGCCTCCTAAACATTAGTAAAAAAAAGTGTTTCGGTGGAAAATAATCAATAATAATGAGGCGCACATTTTCATTAAATTTAGGGAAAATTTTGTTTCATAAATAGACTACTTTCTTGTAAAGTGCTTCACACACACTTAAATGGTTCATTTTTTTTTTCAAAAACGGCTGATCATAGAAACAAGATTCTGCTGTTCTAGGCACCGTCCGAGGTAAATAAAGTGGTCCCAATAACACCTCATTGATAAAAATTAGAACTCAGTTCGTGCTCCTGTTGAGTCAGATTTTTTTTCACATTTGGGTAAGGACGCTCTGAGTGTGTATGACAACTTGGAGCATATATTTACGCTGGGTTAATTTTTTATCATTTGGCCATGGCGGACCGCAACAGCGCATCCAAAACTGAAATGATAACATGCCCTTTAAGTTTTAAATAACCATTGATCGCGGGCCCGTAGCCACGGGGGGAATTTCGGGGCAATGCCCCCCAAAAATATTTCTGCCCCCCATATGAAAATTGAAACTGCATAATAGTTAATGTGGTAGAATCTTTTATGCCCCCAATCACAACACTTTCCCCCCATCACAACACTTGCCCCCTAGAAATGTAAAGCTGGCTACGGGCCCGATTGATCTTCCCATCTATAACCCCGTGTATCTAACCGCTCCCCATCAACTGGCTTCTATCTTTCGCGTCACTTATATGCAAACCTCCGCAGCTGTTTGAGGACATAGTTAAAGCTCAGGTCTAATTTTCACAAGTTTTTTTTTAAATACCCCAGTGTTTCGACGACTTCAGTTGACCTGGAAAAGCTACGCAGGCGAGCAAGCCTGTAGGCCCGGCTAAAACGTTTCAACCTGAAACTAGACCTACAAAATCCTCGCTCCCGCCTGTTACTATAGTCTTGTATTACCCACAGTAGGCCTACATGTCACGTTATTGAACTCAGAGTCGTATATGGCTCTAATCGAACTACGGTGAATGCGCCCTAAAGTTATTCTTCAGAGTGTCGTTAAAAAGGACAACATGCTAAGGCTCAGGACCGTCGGACAGGGGACTGAGGCGGGATGCAACCTCCAATAATTTTCAGCTTTTTGTGTCTTTAACTGTCAAACCTTGGTAGTTGATGGAAACCTCCCGACGGTATTGATTCTCCAGCGTTGACACTATTTATATCACTTTGTAAGTTGACAGGCGCCCTCGCTTTGTCAAAGTACCCGTGAGAAGTATTAAAATACGTAAGTCTGGACCACGGTAGTATGTTACGTTAGACATGCAAACAACGAGTAAAATGTTGAACAAAGCCTGGTCCTATAACCTTCCTGATCCCAAAAATAGTTTAATTCCACTTTGCCGTGAAAAGACGATTCTATCACCGCGCTCATGGTGCTACACATTAACTTGGTAGGTTCCTTCCAGAGCCTGTACTGGACTATTTGACCCCTGTTAAGCCAAAGTAAAACCAACCAAACGTTGTCTTTACCTTACAGAGGTTACCCCCATCTCCCGTCGTTCACCTTCACCGTTCCCAGGCTGCGTGGAACACCATAAATGTCCGTAAGCCACTTGTTTTTTCTTTCAATACTGTTGTAAATATATAATTTTTGACACCTGGCAAAAACATTGATACAGTGACGTTACAAGGCCAACGCAAGGATAGCGACTGCTCCCTGCACCGAGTACATTTATCAAAGGATGAATTTTCTATTATTTAACTTATAGTTGGATGAACGACATATGGCATATATTTTACTCGGGCCCTTAAATTTAGAGCCTGGAAAGGCCCTATGATCACACAGATTTTGTACCTGAGGCAGAAGGGGGAGGGATATCTCCTCTACACACTTCCCTCGTCCCTGTCTCTGTGTGTACGACAAAGCTACAGATATCGGCATGTTGCTAGATTAACCTGTCATTATTGATACTTTGCAAGGCTGGGCTAAAATTGAACATTTCTGAAGTGCAATTTAGCAAAGAAAATAC
>WURT03663661.1:4520-17950 GCA_009936505.3 Holothuria glaberrima | reverse complement strand
TCAGCATAAGCAATGGAGTAGGGAAAACAAGCCAGTGAGCCACAACTGGAAAAAGGCCGTGGCCGGCCCGACTTAAAGCTATTGGTTACAAACTGAGCCGTAAAACCTCATCTAACTAACTAAACTCATAGAAACTGGAAACGGAGGAGCTTCATTACGAAAAGTCCTGTCGGGTACCTTTAAAGTGTGGCAATAGTCTAACTTTTCAAAACTATATGTTGCAAAGCTTGAAAACTGCATCCAAATGGTGCAACTGTCATCTTCACATGACATTCCTGAGTTGAATTATAAAATGTTGAAGCTTATTCACTCAATTTGAAATGGTAGATTGCGCAACAATTTGTGATGTCATTCTTGTACTTGTCAAATTACCGTCTTTGTATTTCTTTTTCTTTTTTTTTTTTTTTTTTGGAAAGATATATACACGCTGTACCAAAACCTGATCATTGTCTTACTGATTTAGGTTGACTTGGCTGCATAAGCCCTATCCACACAACATATTCGATATGCTTTATAAGGGAACAGTAAATGTCCCAAGGTCATGTAATAATTTTAATTTCAAAAGGAAACAAAAGCAAGTGAATGAGTTGTACAAAAACGACATCACAAGTTATTGCGCAATCGACAATTTCAAATTAAGTAAAAAATTTCTACATTATACACACATATATATATATATATATATATCAGCAACAAAGGAAGCTGTGAACATGGAGATTGGATGAATGGAATCAATTTTCTAATCTCTAAAATATGTATTCTTGAAATTCTAGACTTTAGGTCCACTGCAGGAGAAAACCTGAAACCACCCTCAAAAGAAGCCAAGAAGCCACTGCCCCAAAGTGAAGCAAAACTCCCGCAAATAGCTCCACTGCTCCACTGCTGAAGAGAAAGCGAGACTTAATTTTAGCTGCTTCAACAGAGAGTTCGATACATCATGTGTATTGACCTGACATCCTTCATACATTTCAGATGGAACTGACCAAGAGCTAACCCCACTGAAGGCCGAACCTGAGAGTGAGGGCGCCCTTCGACAAGTTCTTGTCTTGAGGACCTGTCCATACACACAATGTTCATTTTGCCAAACCCTGCCCCTCTCAGTTACAGTAATTTCTATAGTACTGTCAGTTGCAGTGGTGTCCGACACGTCACTTTCCCGAAAATGTTGGAGGTCTCTGTGCCAGGCCTCGCTTCGAGGCCAATATTTTTGAGTCTTGGCCTTGCGAGGTGATGCCTCGGCCTCTGCTTTGCACCCCCTATCTCAGATTTTTTTAGCTGAGTCCTTTTTGTAGCCTCATCGAGGCCTTCTCGAGGCCACCTGTTCCATGATGCGTAGCAATTGCCCAAAGAATAGTTTTCCGGTGTCAACTGCTTAAGAGTGTTTCTCACAAAACATGTCGTTATATTGAATCGACACACAGCATGGGATGCAACACAGGAGGAGAATTTTCTAAGGAGGGGGACAGGGCAGACTTGGGGAAGACGAATGTAAATTTACTTCTCACATTTCCTAGTAAGATGAGGGAGCTTGTCAACTGAACTATGCAAACTCGAGCGTTTCGAAACCATCATTTCGGCCCAAAATTTACTCTAAATGATAGTAGAATGATGCTGGGGTGTCTAATATAATGGATTACTTTTGCAATGTAGAATGGAATAAAAGCAACACGATAATGAATGTCCGGAAAAAGTTTTAAAGACATACAGTCGTCACCCCAAAGTATATTTTTAGTATGGGGGTATCAAAATTCTCAGTTGCCAGCTGCTCTTTGATTGACATCAAAGTTTGAAAATTCAAAAGATGCAGAGTAGCTCACATTCCACACAATGCAGAGAGAGTGCTTGAATTACACAATGTAGCCTTGTAGGCTCACCAGGGCATGACCTGAAGCAATAAAATAGGTTTGTGTCTGCACAAGGAGGAGGTTTATACAGTTATGGGAGAAGCTACAAGTTGCATAGTTGGGAGAATTGGGGCTGTCTGGGATGATGAGATTTGCCCTTTAAATTGTTCGCTGCTCTTCGCTCAACATCACTCCCTACAGGTTCATGTACGACACTTTGAATAGGATGATTACAAAACTTCAGGCCCGTAGCCAGGAATTCTGACATAGGGGGCATGCACCTGCACCTCGCAGGGGGCGGGGCAACGAAGATTATGTTTGTAGCCAGTACCCATAGTGCCATCATGTGATAGTAGTTGGAAGGAACCACAGGGGGAAATGGTATCTCAAGACTACCACAGATAGCTTACAGATATGTGTCATGTGTCATGTGTTAGGGGCAGCGGAGCCAATTTTGAAGTGAGGGGGCTAATTATCGAAGCGGCCCAATATGTACAATGTAATAAAAGCAGTTTAAGGCGGCCCAAAATGCCCATGGCAGAAAAAGTGCGGGGCTGAAGCTCCCTTAGCCCCCCCCCCCCGTCTTCGCGGTCCCTTTGTGTACACATGCGCTGGAAGGAAAATTCCTCTTCTGATAGGAATTTCCCCTCCTTTTACAATACAGAGACCTGGAAAGTCTCCAAAAGAGAAGAAAACAAAGGGCTATGATTACGATGATACTTCTTCAGCTCCCCAGGAGCATGTGAAGAGTTGACTACTTTGCGAAAAAAGACTGCCACTAGACAGGCTTGGCGAATGTCCAAGAAAAACAAAATGGGAACACTAGCATGGAGCTTTGAGCAGGACTTTGAATGACAGTGAGAGCACACCAAGCTCTTCACAGTTCCAAATTCAGATGGAAATTATCGTATTTCTACCTTGAACGGAATGTTTTAAGTAAAGTTTTGAAAAAAATTGTGGTACGAGTAATTTTAGCTACAAATGCACAAAAATATCACGTCACGCATGTTACTCAAGGTATTAGATTGCTACATGAAAAAAATAGATGCCTGGCATATAACCAGGGAGGTGTTGATATAACTTTGAGCCTTCGCCTAGCTTTAGCTAGAATAGTTAACTTTTTTGTATGCTAATAATGCTCCTAAGTGATACAACTTGAGAACTGCATTCGAAGAGCGTCGAAGTTTTGCAGAAAAATGACTTGCCATGGTAAAACTCTGTTGAAAATATTTGGTTCTTGTTTAAGAAAGTTAAAACATGTGGATTTGTATGGGAATCTACCCCTCCTCATTCCAGACGGTTCCAATCCTCCCAACTATGTTACTTCTAGCACCTCCGAAATCTGTCTATATAGCCCCTCCTTGTACAGACATCAACCGCCTAGTACATAGTTCAAGGTCATATCTGGTGGGCATACAAATAATATGTAATCAGGATGCTGTGCATTTTGTGTAATGTGAGCTACTCTGTATCTTTTGAATTTGATGTCAGTTGAAGATCGTTCACCAATTGAGAATTTTGCTTTCTCACAACCAAAAATGTACTTTGGGGTGATGGTTATCTGTCTTTAAGAGCACAACCAAGACCCAAGGAGACTGGCCGAGGGGAAAGCACCCTTCAACAATCCCTGAACTCAGTTTGATTGACACAAGTTAAAGTTTTTAACAATATGTTTACCATGATGTTGAGTCTGAATTAACGATCTTCGAAATAGAACTTCTTATCAATTCAATTTTGTGTTTCTCTAGAATCACGCCTACACGGAAGAACAATAGCCTAATTGTGGAGCCTTTGCCCTTATAAAGCTAACATGTCTGAAACGAGCGTTAAAGCAAAATATAAGTGAAAATAAGGGGACATGTAGCGCGCTAACTTTTTTATTTTTACAAAAAAAATTTTTTACAGAAAACAAAATACATTCATTATAAAACGCCGTTTGGGATCACTTTTGGTCAAAAAATCACCTGGACTCATACCGGGACCACCGTTTACAGGTAGTAAAATGTTATTTTTGATCGGTTTTCGATATGGGAGCACAGTGGTCCGCACGGGGGCACAGCCCCTGTGCCCACGCCTGACTACGGGCCTGCCAAAACTCCTTCCATCAGAGTCCCCCTCCCCACCCTCAAGCGCCTTTTACCACCAAAATCGACTGAAGTGTAGTCTGACTTAAGCCATTATAAACAAATATGGTCAAACTGCGATTTTTGTATTTTCTTCAATGCGGCTCCAGTGCCATTTGTAAAATTTACATGCTTTATTCTTACTGCCCATAACCTTGTTAATACGCCAGGGCTTCTTGGATAATCACTAAAACCCCATCAGGCCTTGGGTAGACCCTGAACGCTTTACCCCCCCCCCCTTCCACTAGACTGTTCCAACATATTCTCGCCAAAACTTATAAAGAAGATTGCCTTTTTGAGAGGCCAGTAGTCCTTGTACATATTTGTGTTTTATAATGTGAGATCATTCAATACAATATTTGAGAATGCCATTTCCCCATATACTACCTAACTGGTACATCGAAGAAGAGGGACTCTGAGAAAGTTGTACTTTGCGCGCCATTTCTGCAGTTTGCATTTCGAAGGTGTGCAATTTACCAATTTTTTTGTACTTCAGCCCCAGTAAAGAGTGACCTGAGGTCAGCATTAGTCCTGTCACCGTGATCTTCTCTGTAAGAACCACCCCTGTAGATAAATCCTGGATCAGCCTCAACCCCAGTATTTCTTTTTAACGTTAGTGTTCTCTTCCTCCACGCATTTGAAAATAAGACCAAGCTTAATGCGTTTTTCGTAAAGACGTGGATTGAAGAAAAGTCATCCTGGAGGTCTTCTTTATGTAAGGAATTCAACGAAAGTGAGAATGCACGTAGATTTTGTCATACAGATCGCTGGGCATCGAATAGCCAAATGCTGTGGTAACCTTGTACTTATCACATTCGCGACTATTGTGGTGAAAGGTTTCATCCCCCTCCCCCTCTTCGGGGAAGCTACCACACCCCCGTCAGACAAATCCTGCTACCACCCCTGTGACATTAGTTATGACACAAACAGGAGAAGATAGGCTACGGCTTTTGCATTGTAATGTAACCTCGGCCTCCAGGGGTATGGGCCCTGCCTCTGGAACTGTGGCCTAGACTACAACGTTGATTTCCGCCATCGCAAGGAGTCCTGAGAAGCTTAATCATTTACCTGCCCGTAGGCAGACACTTGTGCTGAAGTGGGCGAGATAGCTCCAAGGGCATTTTACCACGGGGCGAAATATGTTTAAAAGGAAGAAAGCCAATATTTAATTTTTCTAAAAAATTTTCTAACTTTAACTTTCCCCTTGCCCTCTGACTTTGGGGAAAACAAAACATTTGTATTTCTTTGTCTTTTACTAAAGTGTAGTGTGAAATGTAACTTTGTAATATATGCGATCTCTCGGAAAAAGAATGTTTGGATGCAACCTTAGAGGAAACGTAAGTGACATTTCCTGCAATGCAGGCCCGTCCTCGATGTCGAAGTGATATGTTATGTGCAGGGGCAAAGACAAAAAAATTCCCGACATCATATTTTTTTAAACAACAATTTGCTCCTACCTGTTCAGTTGTATAGGACATCAATTTTGTAATGTGCTTTGCACGAGTTTGGGAGTTTGAATACTTGGAGTGCTGTCTTGGGGGTAGCAGGAAGGGTTATAGGGCAAGGGAACCCCATCCCGGCTGGGTTATTAACTTAAAGGGGTGCTACGTCTATTCTGGAACAGTCTCATAGAACGCCCTTCGTCTGCCATGTAAAATATGAAATACGAGTAAAATAATTTGGCTGAAGATAATTGCAAATTAGGTGTTTACCAAAAAGTTTCATTGCAAGTTGCAGAGGTACTATCAGAGCGCAAGGCGCCCCCCCCCCCTGCCAACGTGCTACTAATCCACATTAACGGTTAGTACAAAGGGAACTGGCCCAATAAGCTCCAGTGGCTAATCGTCGGGATGTGCGGTATTTACGAAATTGTGGTTAATAGAATGAAGTTTCACCTGTCGACCAATGGTGTTGATAAGCAGCATACCACAACGATCATAATTGCTCAACTTTTAAATTGAAATCAGGGCCGGATTTGAGCATTGGCCAGCGCGGCACGGGCCCAGGGGCACCCACACTAAGGGGGCCCTAGAAACTAGGTTATAATATTTTTAGGATCATCGGGAGACGTCGTCCAGCTGAAAATTAAATATCCTCACACATGAGCCCTCAAATGGTGTGCATTGTTGGGAGGGTGTGAAGAGAGACGAATTTGAAGGGGTGGGAATTTTATGATTGCTCATAAGTTAGTTAACTTTTAGTTTCATCCAGAAAGTTGGGGAAACCAAATCGCTAAAATTTTCGAGCACTTAATATACCAGCAGAACATTAACCGAATGAAACTGAAAGAAAAACAGACTAACATTATTGTTGAGCTCGAAATATCGATATTTTCACACGAATGAATGGATTTGGCCGTATTCTCGTTTTCACGCCAGCCAGGTTTAACTAATTTGGTAGTTGGAATTCCATGCGCCCTGCCCGGGTAAGACACACGGTCAAGTCACCCTCCTGCGTCGGGGAAAAGAATAAACTTGGTATGGCGGAATAGCCTGAGAGTAAAGAATATTTTGTTCACAAAACACATGCAATTCCAACCATGAGCAGATGAGGGTTCAATTGGTCGCGAATGACTGTAACTACTTGACATCGTTTAAAATGGCGAAACCTTGGCTATATTCAGAATGCCGTGGTCTCGGTTTTCAGACGCGTTGTTTGTATAATGAAGAAAAATTCAATATTCGTATCCTTTTTGAGTTATTCTAATCGCAAAATTGTAGTTCAAATCGGTATAAACTTCTCCGACGAAGCTCAAATGTCTTTTATAAACAAACAATAAGACAGAGAATTTTCGCACGCTTCTTGTGCAGTTAGCTGCACGGGTTAATAGTGATATGCGCGCAACCATGGGGACACATTAATCCCTTATTCGCCTACCGAGAAGAATAAAAAAATCAGTAATATACAAGCCTGTGATGTCGTTCCATACTCAGGCAAATAATGCCTGGGAAGTGCCAGTTCTGGTGATCTAGGAGGTGTTTCCATCCACAATTTTCTTAAAGGTCGTGTAACATGAAAATAATATAGTTGGATATTTGATGTAAAAAGTGGTAAGTATTCAGAAAATAGCCGCAATTCCCATTAAAATTCATCAAATATTGACCATTTTACAGGATAATTTCTATTTCACACTTGTATCATGAATAAACATGAGCCAAATATGCAAATATGTGACATCATGAGATGGACATACCATATATCTGCTATATGGCTCATGTTAGCCTTTGTTTTTTTTTTTTTTCAACCTTAATTTCAAGGACACTGGTAGCATTGTTATACCCTGAGGGATTTATTATAAAAGTTAAAATTCTTCCCTTCAGAAACATTGATATCACTCAACAAACGATAATCTATCTGATCAGTAATTAAGAGATAATTTATATAGAGTTAACAAAAGAAATCTGAACACTGTGAAACACTCACATCATTATTTTTGCTTTGGCAATGAGTTTCTTCAGAACCATCGAACTTTGAAGACGTGTATTTTGAGAACGGTAAAAGATATTGAAATAACTCCAACGGATCTTTCATTGGAGGACTTAATTCTTTAACTGTCAAGTGAAACAACTCTCTTTGTTGGCATGTCACACGACCTTTAAGCGCTTCGCTTCGGTAAGCGAAAGTCTCAGTTGGTGACTACTCTTTGCTTGAAATCAGAGTTACAAAATTCAAAAGATGCAGAGCAGCTCATATTACACAACATGCACAGAAAGTGCTTTGATTACACATTAGGGCCTTTTATACTCACCAGGATATGGCCTTAAGCAGAAAACTATGTTTGTGTCTGCACAAGTAGAAGCTAAAGACAATTAATTATGGGCGGGGCATACCACCAACCAAGGGCGTGGATCCATCTCCAAAAGTGGGGGGGGGACTTTTCCAATTTGCCAATCGCTGTCCTGGGGAGGGGTATAAGGGGAGGGATGCCCCCTCCCCTTTGAAGAAAAAATGAAATTGGAAGGTGTCTAAATGGCAAATGGTGCCATATTTGGGCGAAATTTAGCTCTTAATACGTAGTGTCGATTCGTAATCACAGTTTTAGTTTTCATCATCTTTGAAAAAGTGGGGGGACTTTTCGGCGATGTCCCCCCTTCCAAAAAGGTGAAGGGGACGCGTCCCCCGTCCCCATGATCCACGCCCATGCCACCAAATAAAAGTCATACTTGGGGTGATGCAAATCCCTCTTTAAAGAACCATCTTCTCTAAAGTGCCCCCAATCGCCAATCTCTGGCAGCGCCACTGGACCTCTTGATCGGGGCCCTTTGGGTCCAGGAGCCGGGGGCCCCAAGCTCATCGTTATGCCGCTGCTTGAACTCTTACGCCAATTGGTCCGAGAGTTTACCCTCACCCTATTCCTTTTCGACAAATCTTAGTCCCTCAACCATCTCACTGTTACTCAACATGACATTTAAGCAAGGTCTGAAATTCGGTCATTATATCTGAAATAAAATCGTCCCGAACGCCTTATGGCTAGGTCCAGCTTAGTGTCAGTTATTTTAGTTACTTTCATTGCGGTTCTGAAATACAAAGTAATTAATTGCAACAGGTAAAATGCACCAAACTGCACTTTGTTAGTTTTTTTTTCTTTGAGAAAAATAAAAACTTCACCCTCAGGCTAATACCCTGCATCAGTAGCTCTTGACAATCTAAAATCTCACCAGCCCCCTCTCCTCAGGCAAATCCTGGATTCACCACTACGATGATACATCTGGCTTTTAGCACATATTCAATTAAAATAGGTAGGCGGTAGCATTATCTGATACTACGCAGGCAGTCACTTGTGTTAAAAGTTTTTCAAATTTAGTGTTCTTAACGGACATATTCGTAAATCCGGCCCTGATTGAAAAAATATCTCAGATCTAACCGTCAGACGAGTTGATGTGAGGAGGGGTGAAGTTGGTAAGAAAAAGAATCGCGAAGAAATTTTAATGGTTTTCCAAACAATTTCCTTTTAAGTTGTCGTACATCAGAAGGTAATAGGTAATAATAAAACTTATTTTACTCGAATTGTTTTACAAATATCGGTAATAATGAGGCATTTATTTCCCGGGTGCGTGCAAATCGCGCAAAAATTAAGTATTTGGGTTGCCTTTACTTTACCGTAATGCTTCTTAACTGTTTATGAGAGGACTAAAGTGTATTGCGTTAACAATCGATGGCCCTGCATTAAAAGAAGTTACAAGGTGGCCAAAATTTCCGACAGACTTTAGAGGCTGGGGGTCGCCTGCCTGCAAATTAGGGGCACTGCTGATGTTTAGCTCCGAGGCGAAATAACGTACTTTTTACTAAACTGGTATGCTGCCATCAATTATTTAGCTTCCATAAAAGCTAATGAAACAGACTGTAACTTACTATATTCCAGCACATCAAAATCTAGCTTTGATTATTGACTTGTGGCTTCCGTTATTAACCTATTCGCTGCCAGGCGTATGTGTTCATTTCGAAAATCTGGTCATAAACAACGGTATCCCTGTACCTACAACCATGCAATCACAAAATTAATTTTGTAGAAGAATATCCAAAGTATCCTTTGCCTTTTTACTAACGGAAGCATGCGGATGTTTCAAGTTCAGTGTCTTGAACGGTATATAAGGATTTTTGGTCTAAAAAGTTACCTTATTATGTCACACACCACGTTTATTTTCAAGTTAAACACCGTGTTTGTTATATATCTGCCACACATCCCACAATTTTTTGCAAAATCAAGAGAACAGTTTGTCGGCCTACTGAATTAAAGACATACACTCGTCACCCCAAAGTGTATTTTTATCGTGGGGGTATAAAAATTCTCAGTTGGTGACTGCTCTTTGATTGACAGCAAAATTTGAAAATTCAAGTGATGCAGATCAACTCACATTCAACACAATGCAGAGAGTGTGTTTGAACTACACATTACAGTCTTGTATGCTCACCAGGATATCGCCTGAAGCAATAAAATAGGTTTGTGTCTGCACAAGGAGGAGCTTATACAGTTTTAGAATGACGAGAATTGCCTTTAAATGTTGTTCACACACGTCTTTACAATCACAGGATTTCCAATTATTATATAGGGCGCCTGTCCGAATTTTGGTAATATTGTAACTCGGCCGAAAAAGAGAGCATTTTGTGTCCAGATAGGGGAATGTGCAGGAGTGGCGTCAGGTGACTGGTGAGAGGTAGGGGGCTTCTACCTACCCCCTATCGGTGAAATTTTTCAAATTTTGTCGGGAAGCCTCATTGTGTACGATAAAGAATGTAATCCCCGACAGCGACATAGGTCGACTTGAGTTTACTCTCAATAAAGTCAATTTCTTCAATAAACTCTTTAAATTTTCACAATTTTATTCAATAAAAGCCCCAAATTTTGACATCTTCAATATAAACCTAAAAGTTTCAAATTTTCTTCAATAAGAACCTTCGCGCCAATGATCTTGAGCCTGCCCTCCTTCTTGCGACCTTTTCCTTTATGAGGCTGCAGATTCCCCCCTCCCCGTCTAACCGTCGCATAGCTTGGCCCCTTGTCCAGAGAGTACTGGCGCCACCCTTGGGCATGTGGCTATAAATCCCATGCCATCGGTAGGCCACTTGTAAACCCAAGGGCGGCGATTTGTTCTCAATATTAGGGGACATGGCCCCATTTTTCAAATAATTTACTGTGTGAAAAATCAAGTCAAAGCGCGATTTTTCAAATATTGGGGACATGACCCCTGGGGGTCGCCGCCCATGTGTAAACCACAACAATATACAGTGCACACATGACTTATATCTGACATGTTTCATAGCAAGGTCGTGACATTGTATCTTACAAAACCTCCATTCTCGTCGACTAGTTCCTCCTATCTTTGCTGAATAGGTCACACCAAACAATTTTTTTTTCAAAGAAATCAAATGCCTACGTAGGTTGGCTCTTTAACAGAATCAGTCTGTTAACTGAAAATACATAACGGATCTATGGTCTACTCATTTTATTACTCTAAGAGGGAGTTTTTTTCTAGAATCCAGTTTTTTTTATCTAGAATCCACTGTGTAATGCATATTCCATTGTGTCATTCTGCATTTATGTACAGACTATGGTAACATCCTAACCAGGCCCGTAGCCTAGCGGAGGCCAGAGGGGTGGGGCGTAGCCCCCCTACAAAATTTTTTGCCCCCTAGAATATGATCAAAAATTACCATTGCCTCAATGCATTTAAGTATTTTTCGCCCCCCCCCCCCACCGAATTTTTTTTTTTGCCCCCTTCAGTGCCTTGCCTGGCTACGGGCCTGATCCTAACCAGCAAAAAATTTTACTGTGGAGATCGTTTTCTTATTTTGTTATAAGGTTCCAACACCTTTTACATGTGATGTTTATTACAAAAATCGTGATTTATCCACATAAGTTTTCACTTCAATGCCATTTGTTCATATTTAAAACTTTTTTTTTTAGCAAAAACAAGGCAGACTTATTGTTCTCCTTAAAATAGTTTTCATATAAAAATGAAAAAATAATTGTGAGCAGAAAAGGAGGAAGGCTCTATAACGAACTTCAGTAAAGAATTCAAAAAGACATCTAATTTATTTTTGGTATTTATGGAGGGATTTGCATTTTATTCAGTATTCCTCTCAGATGCATTGTTACATATTATTCTTGTTACACATTATTTCCATCCTGTACACCTGTGATGTGTATACTGCACCTGAATCATCAAGTAAGCTATTGCCAATTGACTTTAATAAATATTTACTACCATTTACTAAAAGGAATAAAAATTTTAATTTAAATAACTTGCATAACAATACTTTCAAACTATTTTACACATTTTAAATACATTGACTTTGTGTGAGAGCTACATCACCCCCATAATCTTCCAGTTACTTTTATAACATGGCTTCGTTAAACAACCTTTAACATTGAGATGACTGTTCACTGGCCGTAGCTTAATATTTCTATAAGGTTTATCATAAACCAAATATATATGAAATTTTTCAATACCCTTTCAAGCCAGAAAACTTCAAAGAGTAAATAGATTCATCTCTAACAATCCTCAAGTCAAGGCCTGAGAATTAGATGACCTTGTATTTACTTTAAGTCTAAATGTGTTTTTGACAACCCAATTACACTCAAATAGTGGGAGAAAATTCCCATGTCAAATATGCAGACGAATTACATCTGTGTAAAATTGCTTTTTCATACAAAAAAAGAAAAAGCTTGGCATTGCCAACATTCGTAAGCTTTAACATAAAATTTGTCAAAACAATGTCAATCAATCAAAAATTCAGTAAGTGTTAAAACAACTACAAGAAACATCATCAACGATGCAGTAGCGTAATTTCCCTCACACACAGTTACTGTTATGTAGTTTCATTAGGGATCCAAACCAAGGAGGCTTAAGCCCATCATGGTCTGGAAACACATGTTGTATATGATGCATTATGGCATGATATATGGACAGCCATGATCTAGGACTTTCAGTGCTATTAGATGTCAATGGTCACAGCAGTGTCAGATCAGAGTTAATTGGTCGTTTTGTATAGTCCAGCTTGAGACAATTCTTTCAATGTCTGTGGGCATAATACTTTAGGTACCTCAGCTGACAAAATGAAGTGGTATTTATATCTCAAATTGTAAGGCCAATCAACTAATGATTTCAATGGCAAAATATTGAATCACAAAAACCAACTCCCTTAAGGAAAATCTTTGGTATGGATTTCACCATTTACAGGGGCTTAGTGAGTTTGCTCACAGAGTCATGACTTTTTGCCACATGTTAAAGATTTACTCACATCTTGATGGTAAATGATCTAAGAGACTCTGCACATCTGACTCACAACTGAAATGGCAATGATATAGTAATTAATGATTTAAATCATTTATTACAAATTCGTGACCAGACACCCAACCATTACTTAAAAATCATGTGCAACTCCTGCTCACAAAAACTACAATTTCTCACATTTTTGGTAACAGGAAGTGATACATAAGTAATCAGGCTAATCAGAAGCATTGTTATACAATGATTTCCTTCAAACTTGTCACAAAAATTACTGACATCAACTCAGTGAGCCCTTTTAACTCTTTGTGACTACAAATAACATCAACACACAAAGTACAACTATGGTGACTCATTATCTACTGAACACTGGCCATCTTTGATCAGATTCTGACATGGAGTTGAAGGCTTTTGGATGATTTCACTGTCTGACCTTTCTGTGACCCCAAATGACCTTTGAACTTCTTCAAAAGTACAAGTTTGATGACTCATCATCTACTAAACACTCTAGCCAAACTTGATTAGATTTGGGCATAACCCCTAGGAGTTGAAGGCTTTTGTATGGTTTCACTGTTTGACCTCTGTATGACCCCAAATGACTCTTGAACTTCTTCCTGTCACCATAATTTTAAGCCCTTGATATGTGCCACTACATTAGCAAGTTTTACCAGAAATGGTCAAAGAACCTGCAGACAGCAATCTTTCAACTATTGATGACTGACTGACTGACTGAC
>WURT03663651.1:0-17950 GCA_009936505.3 Holothuria glaberrima | reverse complement strand
CTTCATGCCAACTTAAGTGAAAAACTCAATAGCTATACAGAACAAAATATTGCGAGCATATTATGTTCTGTATGTTGCTATTGAGTTTTTCACTTAAGTTGGCATGAAGATATCCATTTTTTGCAGGTTTTCTTTACTGTTCTATATAAATATATATATATATATATATATATCTTCATCCCATCCTTCCTTCCTGTCTTTCTTTTTTCTTTTTTCCAAAGAAGGTTTGTTCTATAAAAATAAACAGTACACTTACATGCACTTATAAAAAATACCCTTTATGTAACTAACTGTGGTCTGTTACGTTTGGCAATTACATTAGCCGTGAGTGTTTATTGTATTAATCTCGGTAACGTTTCGGGAAATTTGTCGGGCAAACGATGCAGGATTGATAATTCGCATATTACACTATTAACTGTACTTCAGGACCCCGTCGAAAATCCCTTGTCGTAACTTCGGGTGATCCGCTTGAAAGTTTGGCCCCTTGTCCAGGAAATCCTGACAGTTTCCCTACTCTGTGTATGCAGTTTCTAGACACTACGGTCTCAATTCAGCTCTCTCAGAGGACTATCACCCCATTGGAGAGACCGACTCCCCCTCTCCTTCCGTCGGAGCAAAGGCAAATTCGTTGGAACCAAAAATTATTGTTTATTGTCTTCATTATTATTATTGTCTTTATTATTGTTATTATTATTGTCTTTGTTATTATTATTGGCTAATCTATTTGTAGATTTTGGGCGTTTTCGTTCAATCAGTCAATAGAAGCACCGGTGCCAAGTGGCATTATACAAATACATAGATTCTGCAGTTTCTGTATGCCGAAAATTCCATTGCTGATTGCATAGTCTTTTGTGTGTTTGTATGAGTTTAGGGGGTGGCTACTTGCAGGCGGACGGTGCAGTCACTGGAAACAGTTGCCATTGAATGGACTTATGTGACCTCTTTATTTCCAGGATACTTAAAGACATTTGAACGTTTCCATCTGACGCCCACGGAAGCGAATGCATGGTCAAGTGGTTAGAGCATTCGACTTGCATCCGGAAGGTCAGGGGTTCGAATCCTGGCCGGGTCATACCAAAGACTTTAAAAATGTAACCAACTGCCATTGTACTTGGTGCTCAGCATAAGCCATGGAGTAGGGAAAACAAGCCAGTGCGCTACAACTGGAAGAAAGACCGTGGCCGGCCCGACCTAAACCAATTGGTTAGAAACTGAGCCGTAAAAACTAATCTAACTGACGCCCACGATTTGGAAAATACTTCGGAGCTACGGGTGTTTGGCACCTTGCCCCATGGGCATTCCCTTAGACCTTATTACCCGTGGCGTAAGGGAGAAAAGGCTCCTTCACAGTGATTCTGAAAACCATGAAGTATGGTAAGTACTGTAAGTACCCCTCCCCTCCACCTTCTTTAACTCAGACATCGGTTTTTAGTGGATGTTGGAGGACTATTTCCTACATTGTTGTTCACTTACCACTTTATAAGTTTGGAAAAATAGATAAAATCAAAAACTGAAAGTCTCCTGCTATTTTTGC
Source organism: Holothuria glaberrima (assembly GCA_009936505.3). Lineage (NCBI taxonomy): Eukaryota > Metazoa > Echinodermata > Holothuroidea > Aspidochirotida > Holothuriidae > Holothuria > Holothuria glaberrima. The sequence continues at coordinate 16,416 of WURT03663651.1, read as the reverse complement.
CTCTTTTCTGGAAAATATTTTGTTGTTTGTTTTGCTTTTGTTTTCTTTTTAAGAATAATCAGTAGTGTTTTCTTCATGGGTTTTGAAACCGCCATGTCAATGTTTTGGTCATTGTTTCATTAAGAGGTCGATCCCTTATAGTCCTGCAGGTAATTGCATGATTAGGGGATTTCTGAAACTTCAGCCTGGGCGCGGGTCTAATGACCTTATATAATTCGCGTAAAATGGAACTGAATGACGTCTTACAGATACAAGGATGTCATTGTTCAAATCCAAGTCAATCCGTTGCTGTTGTAGTGACCACACTAGTGGTCTAATTAGCCATGTTGTGTGAGGGGCTAGGGGCCCCGACAGATAGCTATTTCAACATAAAAATTTAACTGCTAACTTTATTGCAACAGGGCTTCAATTTTGGTTTGAAAGTAACAAGGGTTTTTTTTCTTTCTTGCTCGTAAAGAAAGTGGAAATAATGAGGTACTTTTTCAAACTGTTTACACGCAACCTGCCGATTTTTTTTTTTAATATCCGAACGAGGTAAAATTTCTGAATTTGTGCATGCAGTGGCCAGGGTATAGGCCATGACTTATATGTGGTTCTTCATGACCCTCATGTTACGGATTTAGGTCAAAAACTACAAAACTGACGACATACCCAGAGTTCTTAATTGACGATGCATGAGTTGAGGGAAATTTTAATGAAGGTGAAAAAATCCGTTGGAGAGTATTTAGGATTTGTGTATAGTACTCCCCCCTTGCCCAGTCACTTAGCGACACTGCCATACACGGAGCAGATTCGGGACAGATTCTTTCACAACTGTTGGGTAATTCCTAGCCCCACCCCTACCAAAAAGGATAAATAGGTTTATTAATGTATACTGGAATTTTTTATGACGATACCATTGCGAAAACTTTGAAGGACAAGATTTTGTGTAGCCCACGTAATATTCTGGAAAATGCAAGGGCCTTCAAAATATCAAATGATGGGAGTTACTTTTACATCCTGAGTCGAACAGTCATGGTTTAAACCAATAATGGTATATAAATTACAGTTGGTAAGAAACATGAGACATACAGTGTTGTTTACGGGTTTTCTTCTGGTGGATGCAACAACAAACATGAATTAGTCAAAACCACTCAGTCATTTTGGGATCATTTTAGCATATAGAAAACATGATACATTACGTGAGTTATTAACTTTTCCTATATAGTCACTCTGTTACATCAGATGACTAATTAGAGTTATTTTGACTGAGTTATACTGAGATTATAGCGTTCTAACCTGTTGCTTCCCCTGTAATCTTGACGCAAAGGTCAAAGCCTTCCTGACATGGAGTGTCCACCGGATCTATATTAGTTACTCCGGTACATCCAGCCCCACTACACATAGTTCCGGTGTAGCAATTGAGTGCCTCGGATACATCTAGCGAAATTAAAAATGTGATATGAGTTAAACATGTTAGCATATCTAATTTTTAAATTTTTACGTTGATACCGCCTCTAAAGAGACGTTTCAATATTTCTCAGAATCACTTTAGTTATCATGACTAAAATAACGTTGTCAGGTTAGCTAGGCGGCATCTCTACTTATAGATTTATTCTTGTGTATATTTTCTTAGCTTTTCTCAGCACCATGTTTTGATCTCCTATCAGCTCTTTGGATATAATTTACCAAGCAAGAAGATCACACAAATGATGCTCAATTCATTGTGTCAGTATAGAAATTTATGCAAAAATAATTTTCACACAATTTTGCTCATTCTACCAGTCACATCCCAAAACACCGTTTAGACTATACTATTTTATACTACGATATTTCTCAAGTTGGCATTCAGTCAATAGTGAAACTTACCATAAAGCAACATGCCGAGAAACACCACACAGTAAAACGTAATTCTGGAAGCCATAATCTGTAGATGAAGCAATTTAATAGACTCATTCAGTGTTTACAAACAAATGCCGTCACGGCTGGGCGTCAAAAGAGTTGGTTAGGCGCGCTCACACTGTCGTCACAATGAAAGATAGATTCCAATTCGTCTACATTCTGCGTGCAGTCGCACAAGCGTTTACACGCGCAACACCTAAAGTACACGCATGTGTTCTTGCGCATGCTCTATGCCAACCAACGCCAACCAGTGAGGTAAGCGTGAACACCCTAATAGATTACAGCGTTTCCGACGTTTGTCCAGAGTTTGGTAGCCTGTATAACCGAATAAGGGTCCTTCTTCAGAACGTTGCTTTTTAACCTTGGTTAATTTAGACATTAAACTATGTACTCTTTGTAGAAATACATAAAATGGGTGGAATCTGCTGCAGATTATTCTCATTTTATTATTGAAATCTTAAGGCCACGTGAGAGTAATTGGTAAATGTTAACATTTCGTGGTACATTTTTACCTATTACAAAATGTGATCCAATTAAATGAAATAAGAAGTTATGGATGTCACTCTAGCTTTGTAGAGGTAAGGGTTTCCATACTGCCCAAATAATATTTTAACAAGTCATAATCTTTTAAGTATCTAGTTAAGGGAATCAGATGTTCTCAAAAAGATTTAGTGTCCCATCAGTGGAGTTCATTAGGCCCCATATTGGCCACTTTCTAGGATTTTCGACCAATGTAAATTAAATGTGTAAAACTAAAAATGACGATTTACCCATCTTATTTTGGCTAGAGGAATTCATTTATAAGACCATTTCAATGAATGGAGGAAATTTTATTCCTGAAATCTCAGAAACAACAAAATATGGTAAATGACCATTCTTTTTTAAAAAATTCCGTTTTACGTTAAACCAATAGCTTTGGGGTGGAGAGAGTCCCCTCGATACATCCAACATCTGACGACTCCATTTTTCAGAGTATCTCCTGTCTATACTTTGCAGAGTTGTAACCAAGTCACTTTTTCTCAAGTCATGTCAAGTCCCAAGTCATCTACCTTCAAGTCAAGTCAAGTCTCAAGTCATTTAACTTCAAGTCAAGTCACAAGTCATTTTCCCTCAAGTCAATTCAAGTCACAAGTCATTTTCGCCCAAGTCAAGTCACAAGTCGTAATTTTCAATGTAAAAAATTAATAAGCCTATATATATATATATATACTGGACTACAGTTCCTAGATATGGAGATCAGGTGGAAGATCTTGAAAATTTTAATAAAAAGGAGTCACACCTTGACATTGTATGGATTTACGAAATATTTTGTGTCCAGATACCAAGGAACATCCAAGCAACAATTGCTCATCAGGACAGGCAATGCATCATATAAGCTCAACGCACTTACTCTTAGTAGCTAACAATATGCTAAATAAGAAAAAACTAAGTTCTTATGGAAACGGAATTGTTTTAAAAGTAAGGAGGGTATTCCTCAAACACAACGCCACGCAACATTTTTGAGCTTTATGGGTACTCTACATTATGTGTCAATCTTTTTCCCATGTAGCAATCGGTTTTCTCTGTCTGAACCTGTGTAAGAGTCACCCATTAAACTGAATGTATACTTAAAATGGTGAGAAAAAAGTGGAAGAATGCCTGCTTTTGCTCTAAAAGATTCATGACGAGTAAAACTCTTTTAATAAATTGTACTATAGGAAAGATTTCAGAAAAGTTAATCAAAATCATCGTTGATAATATCATATGATTCCCTCTCGTTGCACTAACGCGTACGTGTATGATTATGGTGGATAGTACGTCTGCACACAACTATGGAAATTTTTGATGACTGGGCGATTTTGCTATTCATGAGGAAGGGGAAAATGCTAAGTGCAGCAGGGGCATATTGGAAATTAATATTCTTTATATACGCAGGAGACTTAAAAGATACTAAAAATTTCCCACTATTCTACCGAATAAGTGTTCATAGAGTGGAGATAAAATGAGGCCAACAATTATTACTCTTGATCTCATGTTGATTGCCAGATGCCAGGAAGTTGCTTTTTACAGCGTTTCATTGGGGTGTTTTTCTTGAGGACGCTAACAGCTCAATAGGTAATCATTTCCTTCGACGATCTCAAGTTTCGGCTTCGCCATTACGCAGTGATCCCATCGATTTTTAATTCCTTTAATCCACACAAACAAAGACTGTACGTAATACTCTTTATTTTGAAACCAAGTAGTTTCTTTTTCGTGTCATCCATATTTTATAGACACAGGTTCTTCTTTTATTTTCATTTATATTTATAGGCATGAGGGGAGGGAGCTTTCTCAATACCATTCTGTGCAGGGACAACTCCCTGATGCAAGGGGCGATTAGCCGAAAAAGATAGGAAAGGACTGGTTTACGCTTACTATAAACGCGACTAATGTTTGTAATAAGGGGCGAGCCTTTCGAGGTAGGCCTACACTATGTGGGTTTGAAAGATTGATTCAATTATAGTGCTACAATACAGCCGTCCTTTTTGGACCCCTTAGTGTATTTTCAGTATCCGTCCCACCCGCGGCACAATGCAATTTCGAAAAATGAAGGTAAAGTTTGCAATCTGTTGTTACTCAGTTTTGTGGTGAAAAAGTTCATGCTACACTCAGCGATAAGATTTTCATTTAACATCGCCAAGTCAAATATGTAAAGTCAAGTCAAGTCGCAAGTCATTTTGTCTTCAAGTCAAGTCTCTAGTCATTTGTCTTCAGGTCAAGTCAAGTCGCAAGTCAAGAAAAAGTACGACTCGAGTCAACAACTCTGATACTTTGTTTATGATTTAAAATAAACAAAGATTGAAACAAAGTAAGAATTCTTGATGAATTCTTGGTTATTATACCAACGAGGGTACGTTAGTTTTGTCACAGATTTTATGGGGATAGTGGAAAGTTAAATGACTACATATTTGTAAAAGTAATAACCTTGAAACATAATTTTTCAGGTAACAAAAAAAGTTTGGTAAAAATTTTAACCAACTGTTAACCAACACTGCGCACGTATGTTTACGCTCGAAATTTGGGTGAATTTGTCCAACAGCTGTTGGGTAATGCATGTACCCAGAAGTTGGTTACGTAGTTTACCCGTTTATTGGTCAATAAATACTTTGCCCAAAAGTGGCTGGGTAAAACATTTACCCAATATTGGTTAATGAATATAGTTTTGATGCAGTTTTTTAACCAATCGTTGGTTGATTGTTAAAGTCTGTTGGGCAATCTAATGCCTTATATATAAAGATAGGAACATATTTCTACTGTGGGCATGTCATACATTGTATAAATCTCAGATTATCGTAAATAATGGGTCATCGGGGATTCGACGGTTGTGTTGAAGTAAATACGGGAAAATGTATCTTGCGCAGTATTCAATGCTTGTATCGAATCTTAAACCAAAACGATATGGGAAAAACTTGGTGCTGCTGGTAAGCCTAAGCCCACACCTTTAAGGTAGCCTACTCTAGGCTAACCTAACTCACATTCACAAGTTAGTGTAGCCTAGCCTATTAGCTTGAAAAAGTCTAAGCATTTCTGGCCATGGCTCACTTGCAGCACTAAGTTCTTCCTTAATCGTTTTGATTGTAAGTTCGAAATCAGTAAGCACTGCACAAATGCCTTCTGCTCCTATTTACCTTCAAACACAATCTAAAACCCTCCAACCACCATTAGTCAATGTAATCTGAGACTTACACTATCGAGTAGGTCTGCCATCGTGTGATGGGCTAGCTATGACTGTAATCGTGAGACGCGTACATTCGTACGTGCCGTTTGCATGTCCATATGTTCACTCCTTTTATCACATATGCGTATGCAGAGTGCGCAAAATTTCAGCGCGAAAACTGCCCAAAATGGGGGGAAAAGTTTTAATCATAATAAATCGATTCCTTTTTATTAAATTTCTCTTAAAAATGCCCAATGCTGGTAAAAGAACCACCCAACACTGTTAAAAAACACAAGTGCCCATCTAAAATTACCCAACTTTTTAAGAGTGTGGCTAAATCTCTTTACTCCTTTGTCTTAGTAAGAACGTGAATTCTGATCAATGTGAACAATGCCAAAGTACGAAACTGAATCAAAATTTGCTGAACTGTAAGCCAGCAGCAGTTGTTTTACACTTAGGATGAAATGTCCTTTAATTTAAAATAATTACGCCTCACTTATGACTCACAGACACCAACGGATTTTACGAGTCCTTAGAGGCAACATTTAAGTCACCAAGTGTAATATCAAGTTAATTCACAAGTCACCAAGTGCAAGTCTCAAATTAACTAAAACAATTCTCAAGTCAACAAGAGCAGGTCTCAAGTTACCATGTGCAAGTTTCAAGTCAGCAAGATCAAGTCTCAAGTCACCGAGTGCAAGTCTCAAGTTACCAAGAACAACTCTCAAGTCACCTGGTCTAAAGTTACGAAGTGCAAGTTTGAAGTCTTTAAAGACTTATCCACTTATCATGTCACAGTGCTTGATTTCAGCAAATAATATGTTTTTAAAGACTGTAGAGAATTTTTTTCATTTAATTAAAGGTGTCGAGCTTATTTTTATTCAATATCAATCAATCAAAAATAAATGAAGCAAAAAATTTCATTTTTAAAAATGTGCTCATGTAGATCTAAAACAAATCTGATATTTTCACCAATAGGTTTTCCCTTCATGAAACCAGTCTGGTTTTGTCCTGTAATAAAAGAGAACACTTTATAGTCTGGCTATATCTGGCTTAAGCGCCAATTTTGTAGTCACAGCTAAGTAACGTTAGGGCTTTAATGATAACGAGCAGAAAAGTATCTCAGTTTCCAGATTTTGGGAACAAATAAGAATGTCTGCTAAAATTATGCCTTCTTTAACGTTTCCTTTAAAGCAGTAGCTTTCCTTTCCACTATTCCCATTCCCATCTAGCCTGTGTACCCCATGATAAAAACGAATTAGCGAAAGCGATTTGCACCATACTTTATATCTATATGTAGGGGAATGCCTGTGGATAATGGAGTAAACTAGCTTACTTGAGAAATGCACGAAAAACGAGAACTGTGGCTCAGCTAGGATAGCACTATCTTTTTCCTAAAGACCTTCATTGTTGTCACTATGGTCAATAGCGGAAATCTATCGGCAGGGGCAACGGGCTAAGCATAGCGCCAAAAGGAATTGGCTTTGAGTGAACCAAGAGAAAACGCCAAAGCTGCTTTCCACATTGCCGGGAACGGCCTTTTTTGCCGTGTACGTTTGATATAATCAATTTTTAGTAATTTAAATGGCCTAACAATAGATTTTAAAATCGATACGATTAAATTGTTCTCTGAAAATTTCTGTGTGGCAACTAACTATGCTGCCCCCATCCCGGTTATACATAGGAGTGGTTGTTACTTTCTTATTCCGTTTAATTAGTATAATATTTTAAGGGTAAGAAAATCAAAAGCTTAATATCAGCAAACTACATAGTTCCAAAGGAAGGCAAGTGTTTGATCTCCTTTTGTAGAAGCTTCCTAAGTATTGTAATCGGATTAATAAGGAGGAGTTAATATTAAATCTTCAAAATAAGCCATAGTTGCTCCGTTTTGAAAAACTTTAGTTTCGTTTCGTCAATGCTGTGTTTTTCGTTTTGTTGCAAACATGAAAATAAGGTTGACAACATTTTCTTAATACCTGACAGTTAAGCTTTGTAGGGAAAATATTCTCTTTATCTCAGTCAAGTTAAATCAGCACAACCATCCTAAGGTAAGATTTTGGCTAATCTTTTGGCCAATGCTATGAAAAGGGTTCAGTCGAACAAAATAAACCGCGCGAGGGAGGTTCGCCCTCGCAGCAATCCGACCGCAAGAAGGAATAATGGCGAGCAAAAACACTCAGTGTTATGAAAAAATACTCTTTCGCTTTAATAATTGTAAACGCAAACTACTTTAAAACTTGCCCCTGTGAACCCCAAAATAATCCCGATAGATCCCAAATCAGTACTAACAATCAGTACTAACAAAGTGTTTTAGTTGGGTATCTTTAAAAAGGGTCCTTAGGATCCAGCTGAAAATAGAAAATACAACCCCACTGACACAATTCGTGAATGTTTTGGTATTCTACTTTATCTTAAGAATAAGATTGCTAAGATTTGGTTTATACTATTAGCGATACAGTTTGGAGCATGTTTGTAGACGCTAGATAATGTCGATAAGATGTTCAACCTTACCTTAACTTTAGCTTGACGAAAATATTGTTGTCACAGAATAAGACTGACGAAGGAAAGCTCGTGAAAAATAATCAGGAAGATTCCAACACTGCCTTATATACCGATAACTAATGGCGTAACATAGCAAATCGGTTGGAAGGTTTTATCATGCCTCTAAATAAAAATATGACGTATTAGTGCGCCAATGAAACCACGCCACATGTATTTCACTTAAAAAAACAGACTACGTGAGATATGATGAACCTATTTCTGTCGATTATTAAAGCAAGCAACAGAGCCAAACGTAGCATTGTTTGTTATTGTATTCTTAATTAGGTATTTTCCATCTTAAAACGGAAAGGAATTCGCCACAGAACGAATGGCACAACTGGCGTCTTTTCATGTCGTGCACTCAGTGGTGGAACTGGAACCTATAGTAGGCCAGCCATTGGCCTAAAAAGGCTTAAAAAATGTTATGTAGGAAATTTTTATTACAAGCAATCAGCCATACTAGATCCAATCTACATACAGTAATAAACAAAGTTAGGGTGCTGGTACGTGTGAGAATCATTTTTGGGGTCATTTTTGGCCACTTTTGGGCAAAAATATGATTTTCATGATTTTGGTGTATTTCATATTTCCAAATAATTTACTTTGAGGAAAGTATAAATTGGAGTCAATCCGAACCCTACTATGGTCAATATTGATAGAATAAAGTTACAAAAAACAAAGAAAATAAAAACATTCTATAGCAAATAATGCCTGGTATCTCAAAATAATGTTACGATGATGTAAATTATTTTTGCCCTTCTTTGACCATTTTGGGGCAAAAATACAATTTTTGTGATTTTGATGTATTGCATATTTGTCAAAATTATACTACCAGAAAAACATGACGTTAAGTTGACTGCACCTTTAGTTTGGTCAATATTGGCAAGATAAAGCTACAAAAAACCAAAGAAAATAAAAGACTTCCCATTGCAGAAAATTCCATTATCTCAAAGTGAAGTGAAAATGTTGTCAGGATTCTGCAAGTTGTTTTTTATACGGGATGTTTGTAAAGCATAAAAACAGTTAGTAGAAAAATGTTTCAACAATCCTAATAGCACAAAGCAACAACTTCAGGTGCATACCAGCTTGTTATTTCGTCACAAAAAGCACAAAGTATATCATTTATATCAAAAGAAGAATTTTTGTAAATGTTGAAGTATTGTATGATACTTCACGACTTGGAAATCGTGAACATTCACGGGAGACACGTATGATTTTTATGGTTGATACATTCTCGGCTTTGCATCCCCTTATCGACTGCTGCGGGCGTGCATATTGATCCATTGCAGCAGCAGCAGCGAAATGCTGGAGCAAATAACCCTACTTTGCGTAGGCGCAGGAGAATGAGAGAGAGAGGCAACGTCGAAGTTGGTGACCCGGCAATGTCTTAGGCAAGTTTTAAACCACAATGAGCGCTTGAGAAGTGAACTCGCCGAGGAAGACATTCCAGACAATGTGGCTTTCCAACTAAAAGGTGTGTCCTGAACAGTTCAGAGAGCAGCTTGGAAAAGTTCGACGACTGATCCTGAAAATATCCATTTGAGACATTCGGTTTTACCAGAATTCTAACATTGAGATACCTTGCAACTGTTATCTTATTATAAGCAATTTTTTAAGTAATTAGGAGTATCAGACTCCATTCTATCAAACAAATTCGATATCATCCGTTTGCTTTGTTAAACTATGAGATCACATGAATTTTAATTGGAAAATTTCTATTTTGTTCAACACACCGTCCTACTCAGGTAGGCAAGTACACATGAAAGACGTTGCAAGATGGGGGAGCCTACGAACACTCAACCAATTGATGCGATATTTGCCACAAACGGTATGCGATCCCCCTCCCCCTTCACAGGATTGGTCCTTCTTCTATGGGGGTTAAAGTGCCAGGGTTTGAGGACGAATCCATCGAACCCCCCTCTTCGATGCACTGTTAATTAGTGAGGGCTCTTAGGTCGTTTGTTCTCGTCCGTAGTAGTGAATACATTGGAACACATCATTGCAGTAATGCGAAACAGTTGAATTCAATAGAAGACATATTACTTCGAATTACCAGGCAAAATACTCGCCGTATAATAAGTATATAAAGATTGTTAGGGAACTGAGTTTCCCGTTGCATAATCTGCATGGGATTTTGTCATGGAAAAGCTTTCTAATGCAAAATTTCGGCGCGTTTCGCGCGCATTCGCTAAGGTTTCCCTACTACATCTGATGGATGAAGGACAATAATTTTAGATACAAATCGCTTTTCCGAAAACCAGAGGTACATCTCCAACCCATTTAGGCCCGCAAGAAGGGAGGACCATTGAGAAATCTGATATTACGAGTAGCCTTTACAGTAACATTTGAAGCGTGATGTGAAAGATTGGAAGTATGTATTTTGTTATACATTTTTGTAGAACTGGTACCATGCAAACGACCAAAATATTACTAAGTAATGAGAATTTCTAAGGACAAAATAACTGTATTTCAAACATTTGCCAGTTTTGCATGTAAGTAACCTAATATAAACAATAGTTTCTCAAGGGGAGGAGTTGTCACCCCTCCACTTAGACAAACACCCGTCCCATACACCAAACAAAAAAATCACTGAATTATGAGAATATTTCAACATATAATCGCTTCAAAAATTTACCAAAAATAGCACAATTTTGCATCTAAGCCATCTTAAACGAAAAATAATTTACCAAAGAACTCTTAGACCCCTCCATTTGGACGGTGCCTCAACGAGGGGACGTAGGAAGGATCCGCCGATTACACTGACTTTGCTGACTTTGGTTGTCTGGGGTGGGACTACAAATGATCTACTGTTGTGCCCCCAGTCACCAACTCTTGGCGGCGCCACTTGTATTAGTGATTGCATGAAGGTAAAATGTAACAGAATGACTCTATCTTGCCAAAAGTCATTTCCCAGTGGACTCGTCTTGAATACAATTTCGGCAAAAATTTGATGAATAAAAGGGGAAAAATAAAGAAGAATATGTAGGCTAGCTTTCATTTGGCTTTATCAATTCCGGCACTTCGTTTACACTGATTGTGACTAGTTATGAGAACTAAGACATCTCAGGGCGTAGCAAGTGGGTGGACTGGGTGGACAATGTCCAGGGGCTCTACGAATCCTGACTCTAAGAAATCAACAAAAAAGGGTAGTTTTGGGGCTGAGCTATGATGCTCACTTTTTGTACTTCTGCCTAGACTTGACTCTTGCATAATTGTAAATATTTGGGAGGATGACAGAGAGGGCTTATTCTGTTGGGTTTGTGACACCATCGTTTTGGGTCCCTCACTGCTCCTTGCCCATGGACACCAGAAAGTTTTGTTACGTTTCATCTCAAGACATGGGTGCGACCTACGAATATCCACGATTTCCCGTGGTACACTGAACGACTTTGATGCGGTTTCTCACGACATCCCACTACATGGATGTAGAATCCGCAAAAATTTTGAACATGTTCAAAACTGTGCGACATTGATGCGACTTCCCGCGAATTACCACCACTTCCAAAATTGCCACGACTTTTCACGACCTACCCTTACACACTGTGCGACTTTTTACTGTCGCGAACGGAGTCTTCAGACATTCTCGTCATGGTCATTATGTACACTATGTCACTCTAGAGTGTCGAAGCTTAATAAGGACGCCCGTCTGCGACGAATGGCATGCCTGCCTCCTACCTGTGGTTGAGTGACGTCTTTGTTGTTGTGGATGAATAATGGAGATGCCTTTGGCTGTTGTAACCAAAGGGGTGGTTCCTCTTCACAAGTAACACGACGGCAGACCCGTCTGTCGAACCTCCCCATCCCACCTTCTTGCACTGTGTATCTTGTGGTAGCTTATTCGATGTTTATATATGTGTGACTTGATAGCGGGGTCATGGGTCGCAAGGTGACAGTGGATAGCCAGAAATGGGTCACGACAAAAAAGGTGTGAGAACGGGGGTGGTAAGGGAAGGCTGTCCCCACTTAGGGAACTTTTTCACTTTCGCCATATACAACCGTAGCGTATATAAGAAAGTGCATTACTTCACATCGATCATTCACCGGCTCACTTGACCTCTAGCACAGGGGTGGAGAACCTCTGGCCCGCGGGCCATATGCAACCAGCGAAACCAGTGGCGTCATGCCCATTGGGGCCCAGAGGGCACAGGCCTCCCATATTTTGTCAAGAGCGTCGTAAAATTTTGTCTGAAAATGCATTTGAAAACCCTTCACATGTCAAGTTAATATGAGAATTTAGCTGTTTTAATTTGCTGGGAAAGGTTGTTCTTTCAGTTCGTGCAATTTATCTTTGGTTGGACGGGGTGGTATGTGGACAAAAATGGTGAGATGATTGGTGATAAGTAGTCATTTCCGACTGAAAAAGTATGAACCCCCTGCCAACTGCTCTGTGATGGTTGTTGCAGATTTTTCACACAGAAATGTATCAAAGACGACATATGATATCAGGATTGGTAATGCCATTGAATATAGTATTTGAAAACATTTTGTCATCCTAAGCTCATGTCGCCTGAAATAAGATGGCAAATCTACATATTATATTTGGTAAGAAAATTCGTTGCGGACGAGCATGTCCCAAGCACGCTTGAGCAACCCGATGGTGTTGGCGACGCACCCTGACCGAGGGAAATCATGCAAGCAGGCTGCTGTTAATTCATTCTGGAACTTGAATCAGCACGACGTGAAAGGAGAACAATGTCAGAAATAAATTTCTTGTAGGCCTACCAGGAATTGGGATTTTTGCTGACAGAGGACAGATGATGGCAACTGTGTGGTTATTATATCCGTCTATCGAAGCTTTTAATAATTACTGGCTGATAACTAAAGAACCAAGTGTGCCATCGACGCGGTCATGAAACAATGTTATGTATACATAGTCCCACAGTAAGTTCAACCCGTTGCCTTTACGAAGAAATCTTTATCATTACCAGTAGATTTTCTAAAAAAAATCACCAGCCTTTTTCAAAGAACGGAAAGTTAAGATAAATACAGTAGACGGAGACTATGGGACTCTCTGTAGACTTCACCATAAGTAATGAAAAAAGTTTGCTAAAAGGTACAACAGGATAAATTTTCTTCAAAATAATCAGTTCAAAAACAGTCACAATTAATATTATGATTGCAATATAACCTGGAAAATAATCAGTTAGTGATCGCACATATTGAAGTTTTGCCCTAGGTTCCGATACTTTCGCCTTTCCTGACCAGTTGTTTACGCAAGACGCCGCTTTTTCCTCCACCCAGTCACCACTTCTCACCCCCACCCCCCCAAAAACAACATTATTTTTGCACGACGCCCCTGAACGAGACAATTTCATCCGGCCCGCAAGGCAATTCAAAAGTGACTATTCAGAAATACTAGAAAACTAATTGACAACAATCTCTTAGTCTACGGTTTACGGTTAACCGTTTATACTGCTTATGCAGTACCCCTTTCCGATTATTTCACGCAAATCTGTTGCGAAACACTACTAGTATGATTATTACTAAAATTCCCAATATGCACAATCTAACAAGCCATCCCTTTCGTAAGACATTAATCGGGTGCCGAATCCCTGTACTTATGTAACGGAAGCGACTGTGAGTCACGGTGCTCAGCCCCCCCCCCCCAACTAAAGACTGTCGGTAAAACCATCATTCCCCCTCTAGTTATAAGAGTTAAACTAATCAAAGTTAGGGGATCTTATTACAATATATTGTTTTTGCAATGTAAAATGAAGTAAAATAATTGCCTAAAATGCCTTTAAAATACAATTTTGGCTCTCTTTGCGCTGTCATATAACTAAAGCTAAATGTCAATTATTTAATTTAAATAGGACATGTGTTACATAGCCCGATTATTGCAAAATCCTGTGCAACCCGTGTGATTATCCATCCTCCCAACCCTCAAACCTACTGCATCATGAGAAATTGACTGACCGTTAGTCCTGACTATTAAGGAACAAAATGGCAAACTAAGATTTCTATGTCTGTGTGGTTCGTAGTCACTACAACCAGTAATTAGTTAATTCCTACATAAAGTGTAGGCAAACATTGATGAAACACGTGTAAACAGGTAAAAGTGCTATTTTTGGAGCGCTTCAGGCGCGTTGTTCTAATACCCAATATGCCTCATTCTGATTTTCCATAACACAAAATCGGAGTTTATATAGGCCTAATTACTGAAAATAGTAGAACCTGTATGATAATCCACCCACCTCTATTCCATCAAACCCGCTGCGTCATGAGAAATGGACCATTTGTTACTCTGAATAAGGCCATTTTGAAAAAAAGAGAGACAAAATTCCATTTTTCAGTCTGCTTAGTGCAAATTCGAAGCTATTTTTGGACAGTTATAAATGGTTTTTCCTTGTGTCCACAATGTTGTATATACCTGGAGCCTCTCGGGGCTTTTCCCAGGTACTTTAAGTCACAGAGAACCACTGAAATTGGGCCCTATGGCTGAGCCCCATGTCGAAGATGGCATTGTGCTATTTTGTGAACGCGACTTACGTGACCAAATCAATCTAGACTTTGCATGTAGCAGTCAAATAGAAACAAATGCACCAAGGTTGAATTGACATTGATGCACGGTTGAAAGTGTATAATTTTTACAATAAAAACTCTTTTATTCTCTTTGGTTTTTGCACCTTTATCTTGCCAATATTGACAAAAGTAAAGGTGAAATCAACTAAACGTCGTGTTTTTCTGGTAGTGTAATTTTGACAACTATGAAATACATCAAAATTACAAAAATCATATTTTTACCAAACAGTGGTCGAAAATGGGCAAAAAATGGCTTTTATTGTTTTTTATTACTTTTCTATATAATAACTGCAAGGCAATTTAAATCAATCAAATTCAATCATGCAAGCTGGTATTTAATTAGGCTGTACAAAAACATCTCATTTAAAAATGTTCTTTTTTGGCAAAATTATCAATTTAGTACCTTTTAAGGAAAAATTATGTGATGTTATGATCATTGAAGGTCAAAATTTTCACTTTATCTCGAATGACTAAAGTATGAAGATGTACTGGTAGGCTTTTGAGTCAATATTGAACTGTTCTTGTTCTCATAAGAAAATAGTAAATTATTTGGAAATATGAAATACACAAAAATCATGAAAAATATATTTTTGCCCAAAAATGGCCAAAAATGACCCAACAAATGATTTTCACATGCACCAGCCCCCCCCCCCACTTTTATTTGTTAATCTACGTATTAGATCAAGCATGGCTGACTGCTTTTACAAAAAAATGCCCACATTATTTTTTTTAAGCCTTTTCGGGCCAATGGCTGGCCTACTTGATTACATGAAATGAGTTTGAAATTAGTTAAAGGGACATTTACACTTTAGATACAGAAAAACTTCATAACTTAATGTCACGATTTAATAAAAAGCAATTTAAAATTGGGTACTTTGTATTCAAGAAATAAGTTTATTACTTAAAAAATCACTTCTGATTAGCTAATGAATGATTTGTTCACCCACATTTTTAAAATTTCAAATGATGCAACATCCATAACTCATGCTAGGGGTGACAATTTTGTAAGAAAGGGCACTTCTAGAATTGAATGATGGTACTGATCAGTTTCGTAATGGCTATTTGTGGGGCCATGTTGATGAAATGTAAACGCAATATTTTCATATAAAAGAAAATAGCAAGCAATCTCTCCCAAGACAAGAGAACTCTCTCACTAAGTTTACTTCTAGCCCTACCTTCAGTCACTGCCGTACCCAGGGGCCCAGCAGGTCATGGCCCCCATTGAAAAATTAGGAAAAATAAAAAAAATGCGACAAAAGGAGAGAAAAAATGAAGAAAGAAAAGAAAAGGTAAGAGAGGCGAGAAAAGAGGAGAATCTTTTCAATGATCCAGAAAGACGTTTAAGCTGCAGATTTCTGTAGGGTGTAGGGTGAGGTGTGTTTTCGACCAAGTGATGGATCTATTGTAATCCTTTTCTCTCACAAATGTTTCTCAAAACATCAGAATTTTCGCAAATCCTTCGCAAAACATCAAATTTTTGGCGCTCTTCATGCGCTTCAAACATCACCGCAATGTTGTTCTAATTATAAATATCTTCTGATAGCAACTCGCAGAGAAGCACAACAGCAAAAGTCCAAAGCTGTTTACAAATTAACGGTTGAGAGACTGGCTTTTTGAGTGGCATATATAGTTGTTCGGCAATTGAAAGTGTCTCGATGCATATTCTGAACGCTGAATGCATGTTTTACCATGGAAATCTTAAGTTTTGGCGCGCTGCGAGCGCATGCGTCACGGTTTGCATTCCATCTCATGACCATTATGAAGGTAATAATACATGGTGATCACAACAATTTCAA
>WURT03663641.1:0-17951 GCA_009936505.3 Holothuria glaberrima | reverse complement strand
ACTTATTTAACCACACCCGGAGTCGAAGTGAGGACCGAGAGTACATATTTAGTGGCTGACATTTTGGCAGACATTGTGGGTTGTTGAATAATGTCCCATTTTCCGTCATTAGCAGTCTAGCAGATTCGGCAGGCATGTATAAAAGGAGGGCTCAAAGCAGACCCGTGGTCAGACAAGGCACTGTAGTGGGAGCTTTCATTGGTGAAACAGTTTCGTTGGGGACAAGGCATACTGAAATATAATAAGGCAATGGTAATTTGACTTGTAGGGGGGTGAGAAAAAATGGGTAGAGGCGACCCTCCCCCCTCCCTTGGTTATGGGTCTGGTTTGAAGGTCAAGCCAAATTATCCTCCAAATGTCCATGCCTCACTTTGGGCTTGAAAAGAAGCATGGGGATATAATTCGATGTTTTAACAACTATTCTTGCACATTCAATGAGATTTTAAGATAATGTATGAATATGATAAAGCCTACTAATTGGTACAAATTCTAGACATTAGGGGACTTTGCCCCGATTTTTATGGATGAAGTTACAATGAACAAAGACTTACGAAATGTACGCGCGAAGCGAATCGCCCGAAAACCTCGCGCATGACTTATAGTCATAAACATAGAAAACCTAGTTAGCTCATATAACACACCCACACACACACATCAGTTAAACAAAAACACGGAAAAGAAATCATATTGCCTGATTCTCGTGTTTCAACCAGGCTCTCTTCTTGACGGTACAAATATTGGGAACGGTCCTTTGATGTTAATATCCAGGCACACAATATCTAGATTGTGGAGTGTGGTTGTAATGTTATGTTCACCTTCCAAGTGCTTATGTTACCCGAAATAAAGATGGGATCAGTAGCACTTGTCATTTAACTTCACTTTGAGTTTTTACGGTTCTTAATCAGGTTGATACTACTCAAAGGTTTTTAACTAAAGTCTTAGTCCTCTTTTCTTTGATAGCCAAACGTACAACAAAGTAGGTAAGTACTGTTTCTTTGTCTACCTTTTATGATGATACTTCTTCCAATTAATCGTTGGCATTGAAGATTATTCATCTTAAGTGGATGTACATAAATATATGTGAGGGGTTTGGGAGATGAGAAAGAGCGTCTTTGCAGAGCGTGTTTAAAATATAATTAAAGGATTCCACCTTCAGTGTCTCTCATGATCACTTGTAATACCTGGTTTTCGCTGAATATTTTGTGCTACTTGGGTAATTTTACACAACTCATCTATATCAATTCCCCCAAAAAGGGAGGGGAGGGGGGGGGGTTAGAGACGCCAGGAGGCCTGGTTTTCCAACATTTAATGCCATTCTTATTCACACAGTGTTGCAGCACTGTAGATATTGCCGTGAGATTTATTGAGTAAACTTCCAAGGTCATCTTGCCTTCTCACTCAGGGACACACTCGGGGAAGTCTGGCAAGAGGTTTCAACATAAAAAAGTCTATCAAGGCCTCATTCTTATTCAAACAAGCACGCTGTAAACTTTGCAGTGAGTTTCCTTGGCAACCATCCGAGGTCGTTTAGAGGCTCTAGAAGGAGGCATATTCAGGAGTCGTCTGGCAGACCCCTCCCAACATTTAAATATCTGGCGATGGCCATTTCTTACTCACCAAGGCACGCTGAATATTTTGCTGTTAGTTTCGTTCGGTAACCTTCCGAGGTCATCTAGCTTACTTCCCCTAGGGGGCACATTCATACCATTCAACCATTTCTCCACCCAACACCAGGAACCCGGCAGACGGCCAGTTCCTTGATTCTGGACCCATACCAGATACAGTAATAAACACGAAAATTGGTAACCTTCCCAGGTAAGCTAACCCCTCTGGGCTCCCGGTCTATATGTGCCGGTATGATAGACAATTAGACATAGGGTAGTCAAATCTCCCCATGAAGCTGTTTTTATTTAATTGTTAAAACCTTACCAGGCCTTAAAGCCATGATTTAAATATGTCAGAAGTGACATGTCGCTCTAAAGGAAGCACGCTATGCTGTCGGTCTCCTTGCATTTTCATTTCTTACCCCTGATGCTGTGTCACAAACCGCGTTTAAACATCGACATATATTGAAAGCATCGGAGTAACGATATTTCTGACAAAATGGGTCGTACCTCTAGAAACGGAAACCGATGAAAATGATAACCATAACTCACTAGACACTCCTAACTAGTTACATTCAGTCTTTACGTTGCATGGAAGGCGGCAACAAAGCGTGTTATTTATAAATCGTACTTGGAAAAAACCATGTTGCATAGTGCTGTTTATAAGGTTATATAGCCTAAAAGATAAACTTTTGAACAACGAAACTAGAAAACACAATTAAGGCAGATCTACTAGTGCAGGCTAGACAGTGGCGCCTCCAGGGGTTGCAAGGTGTTGGAGAAGATGTTTTTAAGCTCATCCCAGATACACCCAGAAGGACGGTATAAATTTGTGAGTATTCGCACTGTAGATAGTTTGCCTTCGAAAAGAATCCTCCTTTTGTCACCTTATGCAGGTGGAGTCCTGGAAACGGGTCCCCTCCCCTTTGAGAAATCTTTGTTTATTTAAGATGGCTTAGATGCAAAATGGTGCAATCTTCGAACTGATTACAACACTGATTTTTTTTTATTTCGGGACAGAATCATTCAGTCCCGAATAGCTGTCGATATGTAACCCTTCAACCTGCCCGAGCACATGTTATATTGCTTTACAGGTAGATGATACTGGATATGTCTATTCTGTCAATACGTATTAATATGAGATAACACGCCACAAAGAAGGTTGTAATGTCTTCAGAGTTATTAATGTATTCCTATACAAGTCATAAACCTAAGCCATATCATGGCTTCATTTTAAGAAGGACTAGAAGGTTGGGATGGACATTTTGTGTTCACTACCCGTGTTTACGACGTGGCACGACGCCTTCTTCATCGATACTGCAAGGAAAATGGCATACATTGCAACCCATACATTGTGTATTATTACAAAAAGTTGTACATTACGTATTAATACGAGGAATAATTCCCATAGACCAAGGTGCCTGATCTCTTTTTACACTATTACACGTCATATTATGAATTTCGGGGTATCTGAAGACCATCCCATGTATAGGTAACAAGGCGAAATATTAACAAGATACACTTCTATGCAAACCTTAGTGCTCACTTGGCTACTGCCTTCCGCGTATTATAACGAGATGGAATATCAGAAGTATTGGGTTCCTCATTTCAATATGAACGGGCTTAATCCCGCCGGTATCTAAACTTTATCTCACTACTTAATTAAGATATTTATCTAGTCACAAGGTCCCTGACAGCACACATTCTACCATGTACTATTACGAGTTAGACCACACCTTTATATGTTGTAGACCATGAATTTACACGGGACAGACCTCCCAGTGAACGTAAGGATTAGTATTACGTTCACATACGTTCGGTTTATCCAATTGTCCGTGAAACTGCAAAATGTATAAGTCGTGAATTGTTGTCAAAAGTGTACGCAGTCAGACAAGGTATACTGGAGGGGACGAAATATATCAGGAAAGGTGGGAAAGGGGGTGGCATATTATTCCCTTCACCGGTGTGATGTTGTGAAATGGACCAGGGCAATCGTAGTTCTGAATTTTACGAAGATTTATTAGAAAAGTCTTATTGTGACAACTACTGTGATATGGTATTACATAATTTAATTCGAGTGAAACTGTTCGATTTCCGAAACCTTTTCATTGAATATATACTTGAGAAAACAGAACTTTGATACGGCAGTTCTGAAGTAACTATATACATAAACAAAATTAGGTCTCCTTAAAGAGGATTGATACTGTTACGACTGAAAATATGTCGTTTTTAACCATTGAGTGAACATTCCGTTACTACGTTAGCAGTTTTACTGGACCAAGTGTTACAACAATATATTTATATCTCGAGATAGACCCTTAGGTTTGTTTTTGTTAGTCAGGTGGCTTAGCAAATTTAACGTTACCAGCCGGACAAAAGTACCAAATTTGGCATGGACTTTCTTTTCGACTTATCTATTGATATTATCCTTGGAACCCACTTGATCGGCTCCGATTTTCCAAGATGGCGGCCAAAATCCAAAATTGCTGCCAAAAAATAGAAAATGTCACATATCTGCCTGTGAAAATCGGAGACGAACAAATGAGGGGTCAATTCAAGTGTTTCCGGGGTCACAAAAACAAAAGCGGTTCATGAGGTGTTGCTCGGGTAACCCACTTCGAAGATGGCGGCCAGAATCCAAGATGGCTGCCAAGCTGAATGAAATCTTTCCAAAAATTGTGTAAAAACATTGCAAATTTCGCACAATTCCAAATCATAATGATGTAAATTAATGTTTAATAATTATGATTGAACTGTACAATGCTTGGCACAAGATTACTTGACAGCCAATATGGAGGGAAAGTACCGAAGAGGTAAAAGCAATACAGTAAAAATTCCCGCAAAAAGAGAAAAAATGCAGAAAAATCTAAGAAAATAATCATAAAAAAATATATTTCGAATAACCACTCTAAATGTCTTTACAGCAGATTGTACATAAAATTCAAAGCATGTTTTCTAATATTTTATGCAGAACCCCAAACTAACTAAGATGGCGAAAACAACAAAATGACCTCCAATATAACCATCACAATGTATATAAACAATATGAAAAAATGGCCTCCAATGCAACAATTATGTCAATATATTATAATAATAGGAAAATTAATCATAAAAATACTTTTGATACAGGTAGACCTAACCTGTGCCCATTTTATATTGTATATATTCAAAAAGTATTTTTCTGGACATTTCTTGCAACATCTGGGTTAATCAAGATGACGGAAATAGCAAAATGGCCGCCCATGTAATTATCATAAAATATATATGATAATTACATGGGCGGCCATTTTGCTATTTCCACCATCTTGGTTGGCCTGAGTTCCAACAAAAATCATTTGGGAAATAGGTTTAATATAAATGGCTCAAAATATGGCCAAATATAAAGAGCAACTGTCACAAATACATTTTTTAAGAATTATTTTTCCTATTATAATTTATTGAAATTTTCATATTAGCAGCCATTTTGTTATTTCCGCCATCTTGGGTGACCAGGATGTTGCGAGAAATGTCCAGAAAAATACTTTAAAAATATATACAATATAATATGGGCACCGATTAGGTCTACCTATGTCAAAAGTATTTTTAATGGTTATTTTTCCTTTTATTAAAACATCTTGACATAATTGTTGCATTGGTGGCTATTTTACTTTTTCCACCATATTGCTTGACCTGAATCAAAAAGAAGTACTTTAAAAATAGTTTGGGATTATTTGTCATGAAATATGGCCAGATATTAAGAGCAACTGTGTCAAAAGTATTTTTAATGATTATTTCTTATACTTTTTTTACACATTGTGATCGTTATATTGGCTGCCATTTTGCTGTTTCCGCCATCTTGGTTACCTTGAATCTTGCCAATACAGTCCCAAAAATTAATTTTGAATTATTGTCATAAAATATGACAAAATTTGAGGAGTTGATGCCTCAAAAATATTTTTAAGAATATTTTTTTATTATTATTTAATACAAAATATTCATAATTTTGCCGCCTTTTTGTGTTTGGTGGCCATTTTGGATAAGTGAGACCCAATACTTTTACTATTTACTCTTACCACTTGATTTCCTGTTACGGGGACCCCTTACTTTATAAAAAGGATTGGGGCGGAGAGTTGTGAGGGGGTGGGTGCCCGTGAAGTATCTCAGGTCCATGGCCTAATATGAAATTGCCCTTTTTCCAGGCGGCCATCTTGGATTCTGGCCGCCATCTTCGAAGTGGGTTACCCGAGCAACACGTCATGACCAGCTCCTGTTTCAGTGACCTTGGAAACACTTGAATTGACCCCTCATTTGTTCATCTCCGATTTTTACAGGCAGATATGTGACATTTCCTTTTTTTCTGGCGGCCATCTTGGATTTTGGCCGCCATCTTGGAAAATCGGAGCCGATCAATTGGGTTTCACGGATAAAATCAATAGATACGTCGAAAAGAAACGCCATGCCAAATTTGGTACTTTTGTCTGGCCGGTTACGTTATTCCTGAAAATTGTTGCTAAGCCACCTGACTATGTGAAACAATTTCCATAATCTTACGGTCATAAATTTAAGTGGGTCTGAAGGTCCTAAATTCCGACTGGGTGGATGTATTTTCCAACTGAGCGACAGCATGTAAGGTACACTTTTTACGCCCCACGTTTTTTTTGTGTTCATAAGTGGGGATCCTTCCTTTGTCACTACATAAAGGTTCCGTCCTTGGGGAGGATTCTGAGGGGAGGGGTGGCCTCCCGGTTGAGAATTTTTTGTTAATTCAAGGTTGCTCAGATGCAAAGTGGTGCTATCTTTGTGAAATTTTTTGAACTGCTCATATCAGGCGCGGTAGAACGAAAAACATATTGGAAAGTGGGGGGGGGGGGGGTGAGGGCCAGAAAGACTATCTAAGCGGAGCTTCACCATCGGTTAGCGCGGAGCGTACAAGAAATTTTTTGGCTTTACAAACCCTTTTGGTGGCTGGAAACGGCACTTCCCGAGTGTTCAAGTTGCATGTACACAGCCTTGGAATATGAATCTCGTGTCTAGAATTTCTCAATTAATGAGAAAAAAATCTATGAACAATGGTAACATATGTTTATAAGCGGAGCGCCATCATCGGCTGGCATGGAACGGACAAAGGATTTTTTGGCTTTACAAACCCCTCAGAAACGGCACTTCCTGAATGTTGTAAGCTACATGCACCCAGCCATGAAATAAAGATTTCATGTCTGCAATTTCTAAATTAATGAGAAAAAAAATTAATCTATGAAAAAGCTAATATATGTTTCTAACCGGAGCGCCACCATCAGTATGCGCGGAGCTGACAAGAAAATGTTTTGCTTAACAAGACCCTCCAGATGGCCGGAAACGGCACTTTCCGAGTGATCCAAGCATGTACCCAGCCTTGAAATATGGATCCCATGTCTGCACTTGGCAAATATGGGGGGGGGTGAACATACATTTATCCCATCACTTTTTTGATTGGGGCTGAGCCCACCAAGCCCCCTGTTCCGCCGCCGCTAGCTCATGTATGGCTGAAAAATGTTCATAATTTGAAGAAGTCAGCAGCCGTAGGGATCTTTCATTTGTCATGAATTAAAGGTGCCTTCCTGGGAGAGGGATCTAAGGGGAGGGGGTATCCGGAAAGGATCCTTCCATTGTCACCTTATGCAGGTGGAGTCCTGAAGGAGGGGTCTAGTCCCCTTTGAGCAGTTTTTGTTAATTTAAGGTTGCTTAGATGCAAAGTGGTGCTATCCCAGGGGGAAATTCCAGTTCAGTAACTGGAAATTGGTTACTGGTTCCAACAGGTTCCAGCTGGAGCAATTAATTCGATTTTACGTGAGAAAAACGTTTGGTATTATTCTCACTTGATCTAGTTGGAAAATAGGTACAGAATTGACATAGACTCAGTCGGAAAAAGAGCTAGACTGAGAAATCATAAAATTCCAACTGGTATTTCAGATTTTCCGAGTACCGTCGCTCTGACGAACTTGGGGGAGGGGGACACCCCACACCACCGGTCGCGACGGCCCTGTTCATAATGTCCCTTGAACTTAAATAAAATAATTTACGGTAAATTACTGCCATTTTTTACTTTTCTTAGTATTTTGGAATATTTTTTGATAATTGAGGGTCCTTGGATGCAATTTGGTGCATCAGTTTGGAAGTTTGGAAAAGTTTTAAACTAAAGGTAAATTACTGCCAATTTTTGACATTTCCTAGTATTTTGGAAATTTTTTTGATATTTCAGGGTCCTTAAATGCAATTTGGTGCATCATTTTGGACAAATTCTAAGGTATATTACTGCAAATTATTGACATTTCTTACAGACGAGACAATTTCGTTTTCGTCCTTTGAAAGATGGGGGATAAGCATACTCCCGGCCCAACAAATTTCGCTGGGGGCCCCCAGTCCCCCACTTCCTACGCCATTTGTAAGAAATGATATATCAGAAAAAGTACTTTTGATCGATTTCATAGTTGATATGGGGATACCACCTTTTTGCGTTCAATAAAACAATAATTTTTGTGACTGTCAAAGCAATTTCATGGTCATAAGATATCAAACTGAAAACATCGTAAACATTTGAATATTTGTGAAAGATCGAATACAGAGGCATGTGGACGACTTTCGCTATTGCAAGAACCCCGTTGATTTCTGTTCCTTATATCAGATCTAAAGTGAGATCACCAGTGGTTAAATTGTAGTTACGTTGTAATACATGGCATATTAAAAAGAATAACTTTGAGGGAAAAATCTCAGTGCGACAAGCATTTTCTTTCGTCTAGAACTACACCCTAAAAACACCCTGGTTAAATTTAACCAGAATAGGGGTCAATAGTTTGCCATACATTTCCTGGTGGAAGTGAACAAGAAATCCGGGTCAGAGAAACATTTTTTTTCTAAAAGTAACGAATCTTTGTAACATACTGGTCAAAATTTGACATTTTCCTACTTCGTTAAATTTGACCAGGATCTCCTGATAACTTTAACCAGGAGATGTATCGAAAACTGTTGAACCCATCCTAGTTAAATTTTACCAGATGTTTTAGAGTGTACTTACCCGTAGTTTTTCTTACCTTATGGCTAGATGCAATCTCTAGAAGTTGGACGGTGGATCTCTGAAGTAGTTTGTTGTCATCTTGATTGAACACTATCCGTTCCGAACACAATTCCTGTACCGTATCGAAAATGCCATCAACCTTACCCCCTTGCTCCAAAATACAAAGTACTGCAAACTTCTCACCTCCCTGTCGTGCCTTCACCTGCTGAACGATTTTACCAGCAGCTTTACTATTTAGTCCACAGGCGAAACGAAAACAGTATTGTAGATCGAACGCATCCATGTGTTGGATAAGTTTTGTTAACTTGTCCAATATGTATTCTTCGGCGCATCTTGCCAAGTAGTGTGCTGCGTACCATTCACAAAAGAGTTTGTGATAAAACCTGACCTCTCTTTGATGCTGTTCATACGAAACACTACTCCTTGTATCACTGTTACCTATAACCTCTTCTTCAACTAAAATACCTATACTGATGTACTGATCATAAAAATAGTGTCCTAGTTGATCACGCAGTACACCCCTTCTCCAATTGATCTGCTGATTTTTCTTACTTAGTCCCTCAAAAGCAACTTTGTCTAGTGTTTCATGGTGTTTTTCGTTCAGTTCATGCCATTTTACATTTTTGTCTTTCATTTTGTTTCTCATATGACTGTGGAAACACTTTATCATGTACTGGAAGAAACTCGTGACTGTCTTGAGTTTTCTAAAGTCTTTCTTTTCATGACTCATATGAGCAAACAAAACAAAGAACAAAGGTACCTGGCAGAGGTCCCCTAAAACAGGGTTTTCATGAAGTCGGCGTTTTATTATGTCTGCTTCACTGGAGTTATAACCCACTACCGCCTTACGAATGTATTCATCTCGTGCTTGTTCATCAAAACCAGTCAGACGTAACTGTTTACTAGTTGGCGGGTATTGTTTTGGTAAATACCTAGTGGTTAGAATTACTTCAAACTTTTGGAACATTTGCAACCGTATGATTTTTAAGACGTCGGTCGTGATGTCACTGTCTCCATCGGGATACTCATCGAAGCCATCGAGTATCAACAGCACAGAATTACTCTCATCTATTGCATTCGGAATATTGCTTTCAGTAAGTCGTGAATATCGGGGTATAAGAAATTCTTTAATTGCTTTGTATATTGAGTGCACTCCTCCCAATTGCCTAAGCCGGAGAAGAATCAATATTTCAACATCCTTCAAAGCAGATTCTTTGATACCGTTACACCAGTCATATACATATTGTAATGTAAGTGTAGATTTACCGTATCCTGCTTCTCCTACTAAAATTCTTCTGTTGGATTTTATTTGTCCATTTTTAAACACACCATGATACGAATCTAAACTAATCCAAGATCCTTCCATGTACTCGATACCACCTTCTACGAACACCCTATCTACACAATATAGTCTATCTCGTATGTAAGGGATAGGCTGAACAGCATCATATAGTTGTTTGTATTTTGCTTTCAACTGCTTGATGAAAAGTTGTTTTATATCTAAATTAAGATCGGAAAGGTCATCACTTCTGTTGCTTGCTGTAGGTAGGAACAAAGCAGAATATTATGCACCGTGAAACGTTCGAAACTCTTTACTAGCGGCCTAAATTAGGGAGTTACAGAGGGTATATTCAACAAGTATCGCTACAATTCTTGTCTCAGCCATTGGAGGGGTTTGTGAAGGAGTAAATTCAATAAACTTAAAAATCGCATATGTATTCTTGTGTAGGATGTGAAATTTGCAGCTCAATAACGCATAGCATTTGGAAGATACTTAATTTCAAAGATTAAAAATCCAGACATGCAGTGAAATATGTGATGTAATCGAGGCGCATTGATTAGACATTGCACTGTATTTCCTTATAAAACTGGCAATGCTGTAGGGATTATGTGATAACTTTGTTTGCTTAACACTTTACGGTATACTTTTGCTAGATCTAAATGGAAACATATTCGAACATTCTAACAGTAACAAATTTCATGGACAAATAGAAAATTCAATTTAAAAAAGAATATAAGGTGACTGCCAGATTTTAGGTTTTTTTGGCCTCAAGGGGACTTGGAGGTATGTCTTGACAAAAGTAAACAATCTTTTAAAGCATGTTTGATCCAGTCTTTGATGCTACGCTGTCTCTTTACTCTTAAAAACTTTACATTACTTACATTCTAAAAATGTCCGGATCAGATTTAAACCAAATCCGTTCAAATGGTCACTGGACCAAAATCTGGTAAAATAGATAACTAGATTTAATTCACTTAGAACAGAAAATGGTTAGTTTTGATCAGAAACTAGTAAAATATTAAATCTTTTTTCTGTTCAATGTCCATTTAATATGTTTTCAATTCAGTTTGAAACGGACGTTTTTAGAGTGTACGTATTCCGAAAATTATGCATCATTAAAGGCATCGACGGATATAGGTTCCTCTAGAGGGACGATTCTCAGGCGTAACCACCATAAGAGAGAGATGATATGTGTTAAGTTAGGATGTAGGTTGTTATAGGGTTTGGAAAACATAAACAGGAATTACCGTAGTTTTGCTCTTTTACATAAGAACCGTGTGAAATACCACTACAATATCCCTTTAACCGCTCTCAAGATTTCTTCAAGGGGGAATGCTGTGTTAACCGAGTGGCATAGTGGCCAGAATGTGCCACAAGAGGGTGCTGCAGCTTTTTGCTTTACACTTGACCTTGGAGCTAATACACTTCGCTTAAACACTTGTCTGACCTTTCAGAATGCACACATGTTAACTTTGTAATTTTATGTATAGAGTAAAGAGACAGTGTAGCATCAAAGTTTGGATCAAAGTTGAACTGATGTAAGTACTCTCCACTGGTAGATAAAAAGCTGAAAATAAACGTCTAGATAAGACTATTCAGTCTTTTTCTGGTAGGGACCAAATTTCAGAAATCAATATCAAAGAGCTAGTCACTTTTGGCTGTTGGGTATTCGTCAAGTCAGTGTTCTCAACAAGGTCAACTTCTCTCGAACGAAGTCCGAACTTGACTGGACCGAAGCATCGGCAGGTATAGGTTCCTCTAGAGTTAGTTAGTTAGTTAGATGAGGATTAACGGCCCAGTTGCCAACCAATTGGTTCAAGTCGAGCCGGCCACGACCTTTTTTTCCAGTTGTGGCTCACTGGCTTGTTTTCCCTTACTCCATTGCTTATGCGGAGCATAACGTACAACGGCAAACTGAAGGTTCCATTTTTTAAGTCTTTGGTATGACTTGACCTGGGAATCGAACCCGGGCCTCCCGCGTGAGAGGCGGATGCTCTACCACTAGACCAAACACGCGGTCTTAGGTTCCTCTAGAGAGATTCTCAAGCCTAATCCACCTTAACTTAAGCAAATCAATACTTACGAATACCAGGCATTCTATTCTTGGGTTTGATTAATCTTTATTGATTTTATATGTGTCTTTGTGTATGCTTAATGACGTCAAGGATTTTTATTGTTACCTCCCTCATTACATGTTCTTGAACTCTGAATTTCGTTTCTTCTCGAGGAGCTGTAGGTGTTTCCCATATCAGCTGTTCAACAAAAAGAAAATGAACAGGGCAAAAGTGTAAGACACCATAAAATTTTATCTAATGTTTCAGCTTTTAGAACTAATTGAGATGAAGCAACCTTTCGCTCTTTACCTTTTCCCACCACCATATCTCCTAAGACATTTACACGATGAAATGGTAGATTAAGAATGACAGGAACACTTAAATTTTTATAAAGGTAGAAAACTTTGAGAGAGCAATTGTCTGTCCTCTAGAGGTTTATTTCATTACCAAACAAACTAATGGCATTCTTTAGTTTTCCAAAAGTCTGTTGCATTTGCTTCCGAGAGGGAGAGAGGGAGAGGGAGAGGGAGAGAGAGAGCCCATTTCGAAATAAAATAGCGTTTATGACAGGTTTGTTTAAACTTTTAGCAGTGTTGTTCACACTGAACTTGCAAGTAACAGGTTACAGACTTACAGTTATATCCATAAAGTTGTAATTTGTTTCAGTTTAGTAATTACAACGCAGGCCTGTACGCAGAATTTTGTGAAGGGGGGTTCGATCACGTACTTACTGATCTGTTTTGGGCAGGCGCGGCGGAAAGAAAAACGAAAATATGTGGGGGGGGCTGGGTGCCAGGAAGACTATCTAAGGGGAGCGCCAACATCAGTTGGCGGGGAGCGTACAAGAAAATTTATGGTTTAACAAACCCTCCAGATGGCCGGAAACGGCACTTAACGAGTGTTCTATACTTCATGTACCCAGCCTTGAAATACGGATCATATGTCTTAAATTACCAATAAATGAGAAAAAATCAATCTATGAAAAATGGTAATACATGTTTCTAAGCGGAGCGTCATCATCGGTTGGCGCGTAGCTGACAAGAAACTTTTGGCTTTACAAACCCTCCAGATCACCGGAAACGGCACTTCCCGAGTGTTCTTAGCTGCAAGTACCCAGCATTGAAATAGGGATCTCATGTCTGCACTTTCTCAAATATTGGGGGGCTGAACATACCTTTAGCCCCCAACTTTTTTCATTGAAGCCTGAGCCTCCAAGCCCCCGGTCTCGCCGCCACTGGTCCTTGGGAGGTCAAAGGGAAAATTTTTCAGTATTTGATTATGCCTAAGTAGAAAATGGCGGTACATTTGGCCGAAAAACTGTTTGTCTACTCATTCAGATTTAGCAGATTTACTTTAAGTTTCCAACAAAAGCAGCGCCAGGTGTTCGTTTTTAAGATCCCGAAAATTGTGGTTACCACATTTGGTTACCCGAAGTTACCGCTCACATTTGAATCTCAAAAGAACTGCTTTGTGAGGTAGGGAATGTACGTAAAATGTTAACATTAGCCTGAAGGAATGATGAGGAGTCAGTAAAGGGAAAAAATCCGTCACCAGGAGACATTTCCTTAGGCCGAAGACAATTGGCAGTTTCTTTTTTCTTTTGTTACAGGTTAACAAAAAGCAATGCAAGTCGTATTTTATTGGATACAGGTGTAAGTTCCACATTGGATTTTCTGTTTGAACTGGTGTTTATTATGAAGTAGGACCAGCGTCAAAAATCCTTCGTGTTATGGTTAATCTAAATTCAAGTATACCGTTCAATATTTCGATCAACTATGTGTCGAACTTAAACTTGGGAGCCTTTATTATTAACTTTATCATTTGTACACACATTTGTAAATTCCTACAAACCATCTCGCACTTAGTAACTTCTGTACGGTCACTGTCAAACACTACCTACAATCCACTCTGTCGACCAAATAGAAACAACAAACGCAAGGAATTCGGCCAGTAATAATAATAACAGTAATCGAAGGATGAAGTAGGTCTTCCGACAGACATGACCACCTCCTTCAACCTGCTGATGAAGATATCCGATTACCTGTGTGTTGTGGAATACTCATTGCACAGTCATCAAGTTTAAGAAAGCACTTGCAATCAAGTGCAATTTAGCCCAGCGGGAGGCATCAGTATTATAGGCAGCCTACAGGATAACAGCCATTATAGTTTAAGGTGAACATTTGCATATAGCCTATAGCAAACTGCAACCGATATAAACTACACCAGTGGTTCTCAAGTGCGGCCCCTGGGCCCTGTCGGTGCGGCCCCTGAATTGCTTTTAGGTTTTGAGAAGAATCATATCCGACAAGAAAAACGTAGCAAAGTATAGGAAATCAAATTATGTAAAATAAAGAGTTTATGCTGACGATTCTGCCCTTTTGGTGTCTGGTAATAATATTAGTGCTATTGCATCTACGGTGACTATGGAACTTGAAAAACTAAATTTGTGGTTAATTGGCAATGAGTTGTCTCTACATCTGGGTAAAACTGAATCAATTTTATTTGGACCTACAAAAAAGCTAAAAATGCATCCTTACTCTAAGAGTCAGTGTAATGGTACTAAGGGTAACTCTACTTCTTGTGTTAAGTAGTTGGGAGCCAGGTTAGACTCTACTTTATCTGGTGAGAGCATGCACTCTGAAAAATGCCCTTTCAAAGAGGCACTGAAAAGGCAACCTCTTCAAATTTTGATTAGATTCGGATAAAAAATGAAAAAATTCAAATCATTTCTGAAACAAATCTATTCAAATATTTGAATAGTTTCCATATTCATTGCCCCCTGATAAGATGCCTATTCAATTTGAATAGGCATTTTTTAGGGTGTGAGTCAGGATGTCCTAAAAAAAGTTAATTCTAGGTTAAAATCTCTTTTTAGGAAAGGCAACTGCCTTGATTTAAGTTCCAGAAGGTTACTGGCCAACTCATTAATTCTATGTGTTATGATTATGCTTGTTGTTCGTGGTTTAGTGGGCTTTCGTTAAGACTCAAAACATGCTCGGGGTATGTCAAAATAAAGTTTTACGCGTTGTTCTTGATCTGCACCCTCGCACCTCATTAAATTCTTTTCATTTTTTCAATATGAATTGGCTTCTAATTACGCTTAGAGTTTCTCAATTAAAGTTAAATCATATGTACAGGATCCTCAATGGTTTGGCTTCCAATTACTTAGTACCATATACCCCGTCTGCAAATCACTCATACAATTCTAGGTCTAGTGTCTCTTCCGTATTTGTACCCCTCCAGGTTTTCTACAAATTATGGTGTTGAAACTTTGAAATATACAAGCAGTATATTGTGGAACTCTTTACCTGCCAAAATTCAAAAGAGCAGTAACCCAAACATTTTTAAAACTGCTATTAAAAGGTTCTTTCATACTAAACTAAGGGAGGAAGAGAGCTCTATATTTTTATACTTTTAAATCTTAGTTTCTTTTTGTGTATAATCGGTTTTATGTAGTTAATTTTTTTAAGGGTCACAGTGGAAATAAGTCAGACTTTTCTGTGTCATCCCTGCTCATGTCTTTGTCTAATTTGCAGTTCTTTTTTTTGCCTACTCCTTTTTATATGGTTTTCAGATTTTTGTATTATCCATGTTTTGTTTCGTATTGATCATGTGCAAATAAACCAATCAAAAAAAAAAAAAAATCAGTCAAAAGTCACAACTTGACTCCTTCCGAGTTTGCTCTCCTGAAATGGATAGGGGAGACTAGGTTGCCGGCGTAATAAGATGGTGGTATATTCCTTGTTCAGTCCATATCTAGCCAAGACTATTTTCGTGTCCCTTGTTGTTGACAATCATGTTATGTACAAGGTGGCATGCATTTATTTAGCAGTGCATTACGGAGTGTGGTTGTAATTGTAATGACACAGCTTGTAGCAAAGCTTATCCCGGAAATTTAATTGCGACGTGAGGTGACTGTACAATTGAAAAACGTACCATGTTGTAAGTCTGTTGATTGGCTACTGAAACTAAATTTTCTGCAATTTATGTTTCGGCACTTACAATGTGTTTGAGACTCCCCCTCTCCAAAATTAGCTCTTTAAGATGAAATATAATCATTCGATCAAAGCTTTTTTTCTACTTTGGGGAATGCGGTCCTCGAATCCAGCAGACCCATATCTCTATCGTAACCCGTTTGAGAATAACTGCCGTAAAGCTTCTTCACATACTGGCCACTAACGAACAATAAGTTCAGGTCTGATGTGGCTTCATCCGTTTCAGAGTGCGGTTTTCGTTGGCAACCTACTTAGTTTGGCAGTTTGGAATGTCAGATGTTTCTCCTTTACCTCAAACTGACCAATGATAAACATAAAAATGACCATACGGGTGACCTACACATGATAGACCCAGAATTGTAGACGGGTGGCTCCAGGTGAGGGAGGTGCAGGCGGGGCTGACCCTTATTGTCAGGGGAACTCCATTTTCGTCGGGAGCCTTAATGGGTATGATAAAGTACGTAATCCCCGACGACGACCGGCCGCAGCAACAAATTTCCTGATTTTTCCCGGAGTAGGGCATATTGCCCAATAAAAACCATTGTCATATCCTCTTCAATAGAAATCCCAAAATTTCCGGCGTGCTTTCCCGTGCCAAATTTTTGCGTTTGCCATCCTTTTCACGGTTCCGTCGGGGAGCTTGACCGCCACTTGGAACCACCCTGATTGATGAGGCAAATTTGTGGTGAAGAAGTGCGATTTCCTGCAATCTAGAGGGCCTGGAAGGTAAATTTTTCCGACCTCAACCCCAACCATGGTGGGGCCGAGATCGGGTTGCTACTGTTGGACGTTGCAGAGGTGCAGATTGCCCTTCTAAGATACCTCTTCGAATGAAAACTTCGTACCTCTCCCTCTGTTTGCCATATTGAGGTATAGCTCCGGTACCTTTTGAGTATGGGTTTCACTTTTTCCAGTTATTGACCTCTTTTATGCCTGAGATCCTCGCCTGCAGCCCCAGACCTCTTTCCAGCTTCTTCATTTGGCCCTCACCCTCAAAAAGGTTGGGAACCCCTGAACTAGACTGTAATTTTATGCCCGAAACTGACTGGATTCGAACTTCGACCAAGGAATCGATCGAGGTTCCTATGTAAAGCTTCCGGTGTTTATTTCCATTTTTAGATCATTGTAGAGAGGAGGAATATGAAAAGCCGTCTCTGCGATAATAACGATATTGTATCCGAGCATACCAGTGCTACAAAGTTAGGGCCAGTAGAATTCTCCACTGAACTGTTTTTGTGTCACGCGTGGCGTAAAAATGTATCGAACCCCTACAATTTACGGAGGTGGTTCGTATTTCAAGGGGGTTCGGACGAACCCATCGAGCCCCCTCCCCTGCGTACGGGCCTGCAACGGTGAAAATGTAACTAGTTTCAGTTACTTTGATGGGTATGAAACTAGCTACATTTCATAACCAATAAACAAGCAGTTTCTACAATTTGAATACACAATATCAAGGGATGGGGTGGGGTGATAAATACTGTCGAAACAGAACGTATGGCAAAACAGTTACACCTTTCCTTATACAGGAGGCAAACGTACAGTAAAACGATGCACTATAATTTTTTAATTAAAATTTTAAATCGCCAAGGCCTTAAATGGTGCGAATTGTCGTTTCCTCTGTACAAACCCAATTTTCTCTTTATGTTGATGAAAAACAATCGTAATATTGAGACTTCATGAGTAATTCACAAATATACGCCAAGCACCACAGTCGACGTTTCTTTTACAATATTTTGAAAGTCCAAGTATAACTTCGTGCTTAAGCAACATACAGAAAACGACGTCAACGCTAATTTATCAGCCACTGCAAGTAATTACATAATTGAAAGCCGGTTAATATTTTTAAATTTCCTCATGCTGTAAAGCTATCAGACACGTATATGACCATCCCCTGCCTTTCCGGGCCAGTCAGTGTTCAGTGTGTAACAGTGTTCAGTGTGTAACAGTGTTCAGTGTGTAACAGTGTTCAGTGTGTAACAGTGTTCA
>WURT03663640.1:3218-37636 GCA_009936505.3 Holothuria glaberrima | reverse complement strand
CTTAATGACAAGTGTCGCCTTAATGTTGATGAATTAGCATGAACTGTCGCCTTAATGACTAATCCATGCGGATAATAGGTCGAGTAGGTAGGATTTTAACAAAACCAGGGCGAACCGTAGGAATAATATCATTGGCTGACACTTTGCCGACCTATGTTCTTGTACTAATCATAAAATAAATCACAGTAATGCAACTCCTTCAGGCTGGCAAAACTGACGAGCCTAATGACTTCAGTTTTCTTATACCCTATATTTCCCCCCCCCCCCCAAACACACACACACCCTTTATCTTTTATACACCGTCTTCATAAGCTCAAATTCTAAGTGATGGTCAACCAAAAATTTAAAAAAGTCATTTCTTTTTCTTTATTTTTTTATTTTTTTTTTTACAGGGAACGGACAATTTCGCGTTCCAAAGGTGGGAACCCCTGCTTATTTGGGTAAAGAATCTCTTATCATGGATCTCACAAATTTTTCTAAAACCAGCAACGAAACTTTGGACAATTCACCGATTGACGTAAGTTTATATGGCACATCCATTCCGTCGGAGGTAAGGGTGAAATTAACCGGGCGCCAGGCGCCGTTTGTCACCCCGTTTCTGCTAAACAGCGCCCGTAAACCCTCAAAAGAATGTAACCAGGCGTCGCTATTTTGTTGAAAGTAGCGCCCGCCATGTGGCCCTATTATCCATAGTACGTCTTCTGTAAAATGTAAGGTCAATGGAGTTTTTTTGTTCCTGTCTCCTGGTAAACCTAAAGTTGCCCCTGGTCCCATAAACAGAAGGGAACCAGGGAACCTCCGAGATTGGAGGGGGTTGGACTCCAGAATTTGGGTAATTTTCCTAGTTAATGTTGGACATTTTATGACAAAAAGCCTCCAAACTGAAAATTATTGGGTTGTGTACCTTCAGCCTCCTGCCCCTTTCCCCGGCTCCGATAGCCCTGTGCATTAAACAAATTTAATGTTTTCATCGGATAGGCATACTCACTTCATCAAAATATATGTACTCTCTTCACAGGAACAATGTGCGATAGGTTGTCTCGTTTTATTGACACAAAAAGAGGGCATATGTAAACTTAACATCCAATTGTACATAATACTACTTTGACTGATGAATTGCACGTAAGTATGGACATTGTAGATTGAACAGAGAAGTTGCTGTACAAAGAGACGACATATATTCATATTTCAAGAGTATAAAGTAGATTGGTTGGAGAAGGTTACCAACCTATACTGCTTGAGGAGAATTGACCCTGGGCTAAATGACCATGAAACCATTCTCGAGATACATGAGAGGAAGGCCTTACAGTTATTTTGGTTGCTATGGATCCCACTTTACTTTCTACCTCGTGCAAAATACTGGTTCGAACTATTATTTTCCTCGTCCTTCGCATGCACCCCAGAGCAAATGGCACCATGTTTCTTGCAAGGAATATGCCCAGTGAAACAGTTGAAAACGCTTGTTCTTTGGTACTGATTTAAACGATGGGCGTGGATCATGGGGGACGGGGGGACGCGTCCCCCTCACTTTTTTGGAAGGGGGACATCGCCAAAAAGTCCCCCCACTTTTTCAAAAATGATGAAAACTAAAACCGTGATTACGAATTGACACACCGTATTAAAAGCTAAGTTTTACCCAAATATGGCACCATTTGCCACATAGACACCTTCCAATTTCATTTTTTTCTTCAAAGGGGAGGGGGAAACCCTTCCCCTTAAACCCCTCCCCCAGGGCAGCGATTCGTAAATGGTGAAAAGTCTGACAAATTACTGTTCACTTACTTCACGAAGTGTAGCTCTGATCTACCCCAAGGACTGAGTAAACAGTTCATTTAAAGGGAAATGCAGTCCTCCCGATTTGACGTAGGGTGCCCTGGTACACTAGTTCAGGAATGGCTCCTACCAATCATGTGACAATATTTTTGTTATTTATTTCCTAAATTTATGCAGAATAACTCATTGGTTTACCCTCAATATTCGATGATTTTACTCGGGAACATTATGGAAATACTTGTGAGAAAAATTAGAGGAG
Organism: Holothuria glaberrima; assembly: GCA_009936505.3. NCBI lineage: Eukaryota > Metazoa > Echinodermata > Holothuroidea > Aspidochirotida > Holothuriidae > Holothuria > Holothuria glaberrima. Next base: position 35,604 of record WURT03663640.1, on the reverse strand, counting down.
ATCTGTAAGATTTAGCATATTTTTTGAAAATAAACTTGGGGGACTGCCTTCTCCCTTTAGGCAAGCAAAATGAAAAAAAAAAAGAAAGAAACTTCCTAAAAAAATAGAAATTTTCGGTGATATATTCAATTCAAATTTAGCACCAAATGTAGCAACATTTTGCATCTAGCCCACCTTACATGAGCAAAAATTTTCCAAAGGGGAGGGGGAAGACCCCTCCCCCAGGAAAGCGATTCGCAAAAGGTGAAAAGTCCCCCCACTTTTGGAGATGGACCCACGCCCTTGATTTAAACAGTGACCAGACAACTACCCCCAGACAGCTACCACCCGGACGATTTCCTCTGGACAACTCCAGGACCGTCTCTCCATCGGGCAAGCACCCAACGATCCCCCGGACAATCCCACGGGGAATTCCGCCCCATAAAAATAACCCCTCAGACAACTCCCCCACCAGAAAATTTAGAGTATCCTGGTTGGAAATTGTCCGTGGCATTTGTCTGTTTGGAATTGTCAAGGGGTGGAGGGGGATATTCAGAACCGATTGAAACAACCAATACACGGTGGTGAATACGAGACAAAGGAATGAAAGTCTTTTATTGTTCACTTTTTCGGAAATCTAATTCAGGCCTTGAAGGGCAGTTGTTTTACGACGCTAAGCGACCACAAATGTGGGAAAAGCCTATGTGGCTTATAGATTACAACTTCACGTCGGGTGGCTAACCAACTCAACAATTTAGATCAAATTTGGTTTCTTTTGAAAAGCGCAAAACCGTAGATTGCTCTTGGTTGAAAAACCCACCTAGGTTTGACCCGGCCAGGAATCGAACCCCGAACCTCCCGGTTGCCAAGCTTCATCGCTTCAAATCCCACCTCCTTTATCCACTCGGCCACAGCACAGATAAACGTGATCCCATTATTCACTTAGTGGCAACTCCCTTCTTCAGATGACCTTTGTTGGAAAGGTAGCGATACCCTACTTCAACTGAAAGTATATACTGCATAATATATGCAAAACCTTTGGCTATTGCTAAAACAAGACTATTTAGCTGCAGTTAGATTCATTTCTCTTTGACCTTCTTGGAATTCAGTATTTCATACGTTCTATCTTTTGCAGAGGAAATCTATGTCTTGGGAAAATTGGCTGTATTTGATGGAAACTCGACAAATGATACGCACAGATCGTATGAACCGCCTCTGTACTGATATGAATCACACGAAGTACACACCTGATGAACTCTTGGTACGCAAAGGCCTTCGCGCAACGCTGTACTCCAATGACCGGTACAACATCACTTTCAGTATCGTAAAGAAAGCTGCTTCGAATAATTTCGAAAATCTGTTTAAAACTATGGGCGGCTTGACGAGACTACATTCAGTACCCGAGGAATTGTGCAAGCCGCGTCTGGAGACTCACACAAGAGCATTGTTTGTAAGACACCCCCTGTCACGCTTTCTCTCGGCATACATTGATAAATTTGTTCTTCATCATATAGATCACTTCGTCCTCATTGGAAGGAGCATTATAAATTATTATCGCAGAAACGTAACTAGGAGGGAAAGATTGAACGCGATGAAGAAAGCCGATGATGTTAAATTGGAAGAGTTTATTGAATATCTTGTGAAGAGTCCTAAAAATAGACGGAATACTCATTGGAATAATTACTGGTCACACAATAGGGCGTGTGAGCTTCGTTTTGATTTTATAGGTAAACTTGAGACCATACAAGATGACGTCAGGTTCATGCTTTACAAATTAAAAGTGGAAAATCAAGACAATATTCAGTTTCTAAAACCCTACGTCACTTATCATGGAAAAGAAGAAAAACTTCGAAAATATTACAAAAACGTTTCTCTGCCATTGTTACGTCAACTTTATAACATTTACCATATGGATTTTAAAATGTTCGGATATAATATGGAAATACTTGGCCAAGAAATATGGTCATGAAATTATTTGATTTATTCCTAAAGACTTTTTATGATTTCACAACAAAGAGATGTGCAAAACTAGGTCACAAAACTTTGCTCCAAATAAATTTAGCTAGAAGTGTAAGTATATCAAAATTTTTATTTAATTAATCGTACCTAGCTGTAATGAACAAGGCAATGCTCACTGGTAGGTCTACCAAAGTTAAAAATTTTTGGGGGTGGGGTATTTTATTTATATATTAATTTTTTGTTTGTTTTTTCGACCGTACCTTAACATCTGTGAGGGTAAAAGTAAAATCAAGAACATGTTATTAATGAAAGCTGACATTCAATTGCCGCAGCAAATACCGCCCTCAATAACGTAAGGCTCAAACTGTAAATACAGACAAGTTAGGGATTTATCAAATGTTCATCTTCAAATATGAACTTGCAAGAAATTATTTTACCAGTGGGATTATAGAAATCAAAGATGCGTAGGCCTAATAGAAGTAATCAGCTAGTTCTACCAGTGCAACTTATAGACATACGCTCGACACCCCAAAGTTTATTTTAGTGTGGGGGTATCAAAAACTTTCAGTTGGTGACTGCTCTTTGATTGACACCAAAGTTCGTTGAAAATTTAAAGGATGCAGAGTAGCTCACAATCCGCACAATGTAGAGAGTGCTTGGATTACACATGATAACGTTGTATGCTCACAAGGACATTGCCTTAAGCAATAAAATATTTCTGTGTCTGCATAAGGTGAAGTATTATACAGTCATGGGAGAAGCTACAAGTTGCATAGTTGGTAGGATTGGAACTGTCTGGGATGACGAGACTTGCCCAGGCCCGTAGCCAGACAAGGTACTGAAGGCAGGCGAAATGGCTTCCACGGGGAAAAATTTTTCAAGGACTAAATGTGGAAAAATGTATTCAGCTAATGGCAACTTGAGAACTTTCTAAGGGGGCCAAAAAATTTTCAAGGGGGCTTCGCCCCCTTGGGTCCCCTTGACTACGGGGGGATTTGCCTTTTAAAGCAAGTAACTTTGCCCATTAACAAAGACAGTGAGGAAATAAAGAATTAGAATTTTCTCCTTTTAGTTACGTTTGACCTGTATCAACTGTGAGAACTTAGTACTATACAAGGGGTTATAGATTGTTTCTGATCGAGGGTCACATTTAGAGTTTTAGTTTTTATTATATTACTTATTTTTATTTATTTTATCTATTTATTTATTATTTTTTGCAGTAGCCCGTTCCTTGGAATCTTCTCCGGGCCATTTAAGTGCATGAGTCACCACTTTCTCCTCGATTGTTGATAGTGCATTGAGTCGGAAAATAATTTATGTTACCGCACCGTTTAAATGAAGTTTCAATTAAGTTAATGATAATAATCACAAACCACTTTTGTGATTTAGTTCTTGCAAAATTGGCCATGCAGTGAAAAGAGTAATATGCATGGCAGCCTGCTGTAAGGAAGTGAATGTGTATTATGTCGGTTAAAACTCCACCTTCGTCAAGTGGTCAAGAAACTTGTTAAATTTAGGAAAAAACTCAAAGTTTCGGTCAAATGTAACCAAACAGAATGAAGGACTTTGATATTGTTCTTCCATTTTGTTTGTAGTTTTTTATGAAATGTTGCAGATATATCGTCAAATTACGCAAACGACAGTAGCGCGGCGGCAGTCTTGGTTAGCCCAAAATTGTTCGAACGGTGGCGACACTATATGTCACGTGATCCTCAAATTATATGTATGGACTTCTGTGGAAAAAATACGACTGGCCGTTAGTCCAAATTAGGCTGTTATGAAAAATTAAGAAAACTGTGTTTTAGGTTTGTTTAGTGCGTAAACAATGTTATATGTAGATAGTTCAACTCTTTGTGAGTGAAGGAAATATTACTCAAAGACTAAACTGTCTTTAAAATGTTATTTTTCTTCGGCGCTTCATTCATTCATGTCATAAGCTAGATTCTCATTATTTCTTCCCGTATGGACCGCGTGGGTGGGGTAAGCCCTTTCGAGTCGAGTGGGTAATTAGTGCTGTTTGTACAGAGTTAACTGCTTTTTAAAAATGGAGAAGAAACTGAATCTAACTGTTGTAAAATTCTGTACAATATTTACGATCACCCATCCATAAGCACCTTCCTGCAACTCCCTGATCCAACCCAGCCTGCTTCACGAAAAAGCAGACCCGCAGTTTTTCCAAATTAAGCCATATGAAAAAATGAAAACATTCATTGTTTAATTCATGGTCTGTTTAGTGAGGTTTTAATTCTAGCTGTAAATAGGCATAACATTTTTTATAAGTGTTTCTTCACCGAAGCTATACCAAATTTTGCAAAAGGAAGGACTCAATAATACCTCAACTCTTTTAACCTCTTCCGCACACTCGCTTTCATTATGTGAGAGACCGTTTGCAACGCCGCAGTCACACAGTCAAGGAAAGAGGGAGGCGAGGAATCGCTGCCTCTCGTACATAATCGCACTTTCCCAGTTCATGACAACCCCAATTAATCCCAAATAATCCCGGCTAGAACAGAAGAGATCGGTACCGAACACCTCATTCCGCCCTCAATACTTGGTCTCCCCCGGGGGGCGATTTGTTCTCAATATGAGGGACATGACCCCATTTTCAAATAAATTACCATGTGAAAAATAAAGCCATTTGGCTATTTCTCAAATATTGGGGGACATGTCCCCCTGTCCCCTAGGGTCGCCGCCCATCCCATGTCCCCCACCGTAAAAACAAACTGCATGTCGCCTACCCAAATGTTGAAGTCCAGCTGCGTGTCTGATCTAGTGGACACCAATCCAATATACGTTAGTAGGGCACTGCTAGCCAGCAGCTATACTATCCCAATCTTAGTGTAAAAACTCGATGTTAAATAGTCTTGGGAGCGCTGTCTACAAAATTAAGACTTAAAACCTTTATAAGATCTAAGACCTAAGACCCCACCAACTTAAAAAAGACTCCACGGACAACAAAACTAAGACCCCGCCAACTACAAAACTAAAACTCTACCAGCTAGCCTACCAAACGAAGGCCCCACCAACTACAAAACTAAAACTCTACCAGCTAGCCTACCAAACGAAGGCCCCACCAACTACAAAACTAAAACTCTACCAGCTAGCCTACCAAACGAAGGCCCCACCAACTACAAAGCTAAGACCCTACCGACTACAAAACTAAGACTCTATCAGTTACAAAACTAAGACCCCACTAGCTACAAAAGAACGAAAAGGGCTTAATTTTGATGATATCAAGCTTCCTTGTAGCTGATAGGGTGTTAGTTTTGTGGTTGGTGGGGTCGGGTCTAGTTTTACACGTAGTTGGTGGGGTCTTAGTTTTTCAGTTAGGGTCTTAGGTCTCAGATCATAGTTCTTAGTTTTGTAGAATCCCCGGCAGCTTCGGTAAATTATCGTTTATCTGATTGAACAGGAGCTCCAAATAGTTGTATCATAGACACTGGTTGTTACAACCGATAATGTAATAACAACCGATAGTGTAATAAATAATTTACCGATAATGTAACAACAACCTATAATGTAATAGGAAATTAACGGATAATGTAACAACCTATAATGTAATAGAATGTAGAAACCTCACCTAACCGATAGTGTAGTAAAATTTACCGATAATGTATCAATTTTTGTTAACCAATAATGTAGTAAAAAAAAATGCCGATAATGTAGAAACGTTATGAGAACCGAGTCTGTATTAAAATTTTACGCATGCATGTATGTGCATTATACGTTTATGCATGTGAGTACGTATGTGCGTTAATACGTGGTATACATGCTCATATGCATTTACATTCATACGTACACGGGCACGGGTCTTGAATGCGAACATAACGCAAATATTCTTATAAGTATGTGTATGTGTGCGTGGGGTGAGTGTGCTATTGAGAAAATGTGTGTAGAAACAAGTTAACTCGGACTCATGCCAACTCGAAATTATTGAAATCCATTGATATTTTTCTTTTAAATAAAATGTGAAGTCCAGTAGCCTAAATATTCCACAAATGAAGATCTCAGACTGCATTAGGACTCCTTTCAGAAAGACATCCCTTAAGATATGAGAAAATTGTGGGGGAAGTCAGACCATCTCATTAGGCTACGGTATGTATTTCATATGAAATGTACATACCAATACCTACTAACTACGTATTTTGCTTTTGGGTCAACTCGGCCCCACCAACTCGACCCCAATCAACTTGGCCCATGGCCCACTCAGCCTCAAGTAAGAATTCCCTGTCTACTTGTTACAAGGAAAATGCAGTCTCCCAAAGTTAATTTTCAAAACCCTGCTCAATCTTATAGATCTCTTCTGAGTTCTTTAACTACTATGGTTCACCACGTTTCTGTATAAAAACATTGGGTACGGTAATGAAAGTAAACCAAGGAGTTATTCAGCATAAAATTAACACATAAGTATCAAAAATAGTCACGCGACTGATACAAACTCCCGCTTATTACGCCATTGGGGATTCACCGTAATCACCGATTATCGCATAGCAGTAGCGAAGGCTTTCCAAGAAGTATTCGGTATGAATTCCCTTCCAGATGGGGCAAATGTCACATTCTATCCTATCTTGTACATCTGTAAGACGCATCTATGCGTTCTCAATTTTTATATTTCATGCAAATTTAGAAACAAATTTAGATTTCAAAACGAAAAAATTGAAACGTAGTTTACACGCCCGTTGAATTTAGCACACTATAAATCATGTAGGCTATTGTATAAAAGCATGCAGTGGCACGGTATAAAAATTATATGCAGTAGGGGAAGAGGATTCGTTCACTGGTCAGGAAAACTAGGCCACGTGAAGTAGCGTCTGCGGTGGGGGACCGAGGGCCTCCTGGGAAAATATTGAGGAGAGGGAGCCTTTATATGCAATTTCCTCGGCTCTAATAAGGACCGTAAAATCATACATAGGACATTGAAATTTCCAGCATTTTATTTTTTCTCAAGTACCTAACATTTCGTCATTATAGTTGGCAAATCTCAGGGGAAACTACCCCCTAATTGCCCCCAGCAGGCTACCTCCCTGTGAATTATGATGTACTAAAAGAAGCGTGCAATCCAGTGAACATGTACATTCAATTATTTTCGTCCCCCCCCCCCCTGCAGCTGATATCCGCCACCTTATCAATACTTTGTAAACTGTTAGCTGCAACGGAAGACTCCACTGTGCTCTGTGCCCCTCTCTTGTGGTTGTTGATTTTGTAAAACATTTTGTGTATTTTATTTCATACTATGACGGAGGTTGCTGGTCTGAAGGGAGGAGCGTCCATTCATTCACACTGCTAAAAGGAGTGTCCATTGAAAACCTGCAGAAAGAAATAATATTAGAACACCTTTTCAATAAATGATAGAGCACTTGATCAAAAAATAAGTGTGACTGGAACACAAACACTTCTATCATGATTTTTCGTATTGGGACCGAGTTGGCATGGAACCGAGTTGGACTGGGACAGAGTTTGCTTTGGGCCGAGCTGGTATGGGGCCAAGTCGACCCTGCTCCCCGTATTTATATACCTGTAGTACTCATAAGTTCAGCCTGTAGATTGCCAGTCAAGTCGTCACTAGCAAAGTCAGCCTTTTGAAAGTCGCCTCTAAGCCCAACAAAGTCTTTCCTCAAGTGGAGTGTCAAATTGCCTGAAATTCTTCGAGAATATTTTTACAAGATGTCTTCTGGCAACCAGTTTTCATAGCATGTAGTACTACTACGCTAATAATTCGAGCGCACATTGCAGCTAGTGGCCTGATGTGCCGACATTCGGGGCGGAAAATATACTTACTTTTGCACCAAAAACCGAATGCTACTTCAAGAAAGAAAAATATGTGAATGAATGTGTGTTCTTAATTCCATGCTTATAACTTAAAGCAATACACCTAGCATTTTTGTGGAGTCATGGGCTGACAGTAAACTGACCGAGTAGCCATTTACCACACACTCCCCAATGTGCTACTGAAATCACGTCTCTTGAAACAAGTGAAACCGTTGTCTTACGATTGTACGAAACTGCATGCAAGTAAATTGCTGGGTGAAAAGCTTTCTCTTAAAAAAAATCACACAATTCTGCCAGTTCTCCCCAACATTTAATGTGATACTACTCAGGTAGAAGTTTCCGACTTTGTAAAGCTGGAAAGGAGAACGTTGGCAAGCCGGGAAATAGCACGTTTGTTGAAAAGCCACATTGCAGGAGGAGACTTGACTGGCCCCCGTAATATACATGTGAATGCTCGCTTTCATACCTACCACGTGTGTCAACATACATACATATTTATGAACACATACATAAACAGCCACCTTCCTTCATTAATTCATATTTCAAGAAACTAAGGTGATTACTGAAAGCAATGCAGGTTGAAATCTTTGGTTGTAAAATATCCTCTCAGTCTAAAATCATTTTGAAAGCGTCTCAATGGATGATCACATTTTCAATTCGGGTCGAGTTAACGTGAGTCCGAGTTGACTTGGGACACAGGCTTGTAGCCAGTGTAGTTGTCGAGGGGGCAGAAATTTGTCAGGGGGCAGATATGTTCGCAACACTATCATGACTATCTAAGAGGGGTGCCACCATCAGTTGGCGCGTAGCGTACTAATAAATTTTTTGCTTATAATACTCTCTAGAAAGCCGCGAATAACACTTTCCAGGCTTTCAAGTTGCCTCTGAATATCACATCATTTTCAGATATCATGTCTTAGGAATTTGAACTTCATAAAATTTTGTGAGAAAATCTATTTTTTGAAAACCCTCGGATCAAGGTATTCCAGAAGTTTATTCTTTGTTTTATACATATGATCATTAGGTATTACAGTACTTTTAAAGTCTCCATAAGAAGGGTAAAAAGCCATAACAGGTAGTTTTAGCTATAGGCTAAATCTGTGATGTTTACAGCCAATTTCAATCCATGGCAGTTGGCAAGCTCCACCTGGATATTTTCTTTTGATGGATAGTTGTGCAGCTTTCTAAGACATTGCAATGGCTTGAGACTGTCCCCATCCCAGTTTGTTGTAAGGTTGTCTGATCGATAATAAATGTTGAACTGAAAGGCTGTACATAACCCCCCATTAGTCAACCCCCCATAACCCCCCATTAGTGCCATTAGTTAGTGTGTCCTAACATTCTGCGGCACCGTCGTAGTGTATTGTTTTGCATGTAACCACATGGGGCCAAGACCACTGCTTCCACATTTTCGAAACTGATCTCCCGAATTGCATAATCAAATTTTCCGTAATAAGGCGAAAATTTCCCAACATAACTACATTTCAGGTGGTATGATCACGTTAATTTCTAATCAGGATTTTTTGGATTTTCTCAGAATGTTAAATATGTTAATTAGTTCTACATGGACATTTTAAAAAAAAAATCTAGATTTCCGAAATTTCCCAACCTTAGGTCATTTTCCCAAATTATCTCCCGAAATTGTGTATATTTCCCGAATTTCGCGCAATTTCCTGAAAGTGGGACCACTGGGTCATACAAACATTGTATACCAGGGTTGCCAGATAGCTGTGAAAACCTATAGTTAAATTGATTGACCTTTTTCACTGACAAAATTGACCGTCGATGGTTACTTCCATCCCATTTTACATCAAAACTTAGGTAAAAACTCGGGATATATATGGAACTATTCCCACAGGAATATATGCAGGTGTTGTAGCTAAAGTAAATGCAACTTTTTTTTAGTCCCAACATTTTTTCTAGGGGCAAAATATTCTAGGGAGCGGCCCAGGCTACGGACCTGTTAGGGCCGAGTTGGTTTAGGACCGAGTGGTCCTGTTTCTACACTAGCCCATCCACCATGCCAACTACAACCTTATATATATATATATATATATAGCCATTATATATACATACACACATACATACGTACGTAAGTGCGTGCATGTACACGAACTAACATGCATGAACATATTATAAATACGCCAGTACGTTTTCATGTACACACATACGTATAAAGTTTGTAGGCCTACTTACGTACGTGAAATGTGAATGTAAGAACATTTTAAGTGGGTTAGCAAAATGTTTTTACGTTATCGTTTTTTTTTTTTTTCTACGTTATTGGTTAACAAAAATTGTTACATTATCCGTAAATTTTTACTACATTATCAGAAGGGTGTGGTAACTAGGCCTATATTATCGGTAAATTTTCTGTAACATTATTGGCTGTTGTTACATTATCTGTAATTTTCGACTACATTTCTTGTTGTTTTCACATTATCGGTTAATTTACTAAATTATCGGTTGTATCACCTGTCGTATACAAGTCACGTTTTCTTCTCACCTTTATACAATCAAACAATAGGCACAATACCCTAGTTGTTCCCACCGTCAGAAAGTCGAACAGAGTCTGCTACAAAATTCTCAAGTTTAGCGAAACGACGTATGAAGTGTACAATTAGGGTGTGTGCATTTTTTAGTTTCAAAGAAATATTGATATTCCGTTACCTTCAATAGTTCAATCGTGACTTGCACAATTAACCTTGCAGAAGTTGCCATAGCGTGTTTACGCAAGTTTCTTAGCCGTTTGGGATGACCTATGGGCTGCATATACTTCTTCAAATACAAGACACGAGCTAGACAATATTAGGAGCTACTTGTCATTGTTCAATAGCAACTCCCTGGTGTGAGAAGGATGGTCAAGACTATGTGAGACTTTTTTCCTAGCCTTAGCAGAACAAAAGGTAAAAGATTGTTATGATAGTCATAAATGGGACATTGTATTGCCTAGTCACAGTATAGAATAAGGCAAATTTGGCATAAGCGTTACAGATTTAATGAAGAATCGGTGAACGTAGGATAGCAAAACTTTCTCATGTAGTACGGTTAGAAAGTTTTCAAGCCTAAATATCTTTATAGCATTAGGTTATACTCTATATACGGAGTTAGTCGTGCTCGCATTATGGACTTTATTATTTATATACTGCGAGTTGGAATAACGAATTCTCTTAGATTCTTTTCCGCTAAAATTATGAAGGAAAAGATTGCCAGACTGGGGTAACTGATGGAGGCCTATGGATGTACTACTCTGCACAATGGCTGTGCCACCAGAATCAGGGAAGGATTACTTTTATCGGAGAAAATTTGTTTGATGGTTTTTCTCTCGTTATGTAGTACAGGATACTACATTGTACGCACATATACCTGGCAAAGAGAATATACAAAAATTATTATTCCACATCCAATACAAGAATATTCTCTAGCTGCCGTTGAAGAGAAGGGATATCAGAGCAATTATAGCACTAGCAGTGGCATTGAGAGTACACATTCTCAGGTAAGGCTTATTTTAATCTGCCATCTGCAAATTCATATATGGTTTTCCTTAATTACGTTATCAGTTTAGTATTTATGCTATTTTCATTTTTACTTTTGCTTGTTTCCTGTTATTTCCCCCATTTTTAATACTATTTTTCTCAATGAGGCTTTTTTTGGCTTCACCTTACACATTTTCTTTACTATCACAGGATGTTTGTGAATGCGGACTATAAAAACTTTGCTTAAGCGCCGTATGGGACTGTTGTCAATTGGAGAAGGAAAGTTGAGCACATTCATTTGTCCGAATTTTAATCAAAATATCACCAAAAATCCCAAAATGTCGAATTATCTTTCTCATCAGTCTCCTCGACTCTCTGGCGAAGAGCCAAGGGGAGAAACCAAACATTAACTCCTGAAGGAGTTCTGCTCGCTGAAGGAGCTACGTCCCCGAAAGGACACAAACTTAACTGACCAACCTCTCAACCCTCAGACCTCTACATAAAGGGTCTGTCATGCTTGGTCCCATTCTAGACTGGATGAAAAGAACAGATACTACCCATGATCTTAGCCAAAATATCGAAATGTCGAATAATCATCTCGAACTGTCTAATGTGGTTTGCAGCCCTAGCCTCTCCTCTCTGAATCTTGTGCCTATGGAAATAATATAATTAAATTAAACAGCAAAGGTAACAAAGTTCATGACCTATAACCTGTTAATATCATTCAGGAATTAAAAGATGAATTACTTAAATATAACTCATTGCAGGCAGCCTCTTTAAATTTTAGAGAACGTTTACTGATTTCATGGTCTTTAAACTGGGACACCACTCTAGAAATTTTGGAAGCAATGATGGCAGGACCCTAGCCTGTGGGGGGGGGGGTTACTTCCCTGAGATTTCCAAACTGAGAGTTGGCCTACTTGAGAAAAAAATATAGAACTGTTAAAAATACTACTGTACAAATTATGATTTTAAGGTCCCGAAAACCTGGGAAATGATTTAAGTGTTCTTTTTCCCCAAATTTTCCCGGGGAGATCCCCGAACCCCGCCATGGAGGCGTTGTTATGAAAGATTCTCTGCCTAACGAATAAACCATCTTCCTCCTACAAGAAACAGAGCTTGAATACACTACCACATACACTGGCTAAAATAGCCAATGATTACGGTACCTTCAATTATAAACTAAACTCAGTATTACGTAAATTTTAATTTAAAGGGCATAAGCAGTCGCCGCAAACTTATGTTGAACAACAGCTAAATCTTACAACTATCCTATTAAATCACTTCAAGTACATTACATGATATATTAGAACATAAATATTGTATTTCAAGTAAACCAAGGAGTGAGTTTGTACGTGAATTTTTCAACTCGTGCAGTGAGAAACATATAATAACATGATTCTCAATTAGCCATTCATGAAATAGGATGCCCTGGTACACTACTTAAAACTGGGGTGAGCATGCATTTCCCCTTTAAATCAAATTTTACTTTTCTTCTTGAAATCTAAATTTGTCTCTAAAGCATGAAATTTAAAAGTAAAGAATGCTTAGATGCAACTTTAGAGGTCTAAAATGTGTCATTTCTCCCATTTTCTTACAAGACCTACTCTATGTCTACGCACCAACTGATGGTGGTTCCCCAGCGTCGTACTAAGAGCGCAAGGGGGGACGCCTGCACCGGGAACCAGCTTTAAAGGGGTGCTATGCATGCCACAGCCGAAGAATTCAGTAAATAACTAAAAGCTTGCATCATTTTATGAGGCTAAATCTTCACCAAAGATAACTCCATTTTGGATCTAGGAAAGCGTAGAACAAGAAAAAATTGTCATAGAGTAGAGGTGCAATCCCTCCCCTTCGGCAATATCCCTTCAATAACACCATAACAGGATAGAAAAATCACTAAATAATAAAGATACCTAAACATATAATCAATTCAACGCTTTACGAAGCTTTAGAAAGATAGCACCATTTTGCATCAAAGCCACCTCACAAAGACAAAAATTCTCAAAAAGAATAGGATGTCGTCCTCTTCTCTTATAGACAGCACCTCTTGCCTTCCGCTCAGCCACAAAGTATGCAGAATATCACTAAATATTGACAATATGTAAAAATATGATCAGTTCACAGCTTTGTCAAAGATACGGTAGTACAATTTTCAACCTTAGCCAGGTCTCACATGTACCCCTCCCCTCAGCACCCCTTTCACGATGGTACCCAGAACATGTGAAAAGGGAAGGGTCCGCCTAGGGGTGTTAACAATCTTTAGGCATACCACTTGGTGCGTCGCTTACATAGTGTCATGAACTGCCCCCTAGAGATTTCGCCCAGGTTATTGCCCTGGATGGTCAACTCTTGCGGTGACTGATCTCCATTTGGAGTGCTCCAGTGGGTAAAAACAGAAAATTCATTGGTTGATTAGCAGCCTACGTCACCCGGCGTTTTGTGCATCCCTTGTGGCCAGTCAAAAAGTTGGAACCTTCTTTCATCAGCATAGGTGCAAAGAATTTTTTTCACATTCTTACAGATTATTGAATCATATTGGCAACGATAAATGAATTTGCTCCATATTCAACACTGCGTGAATATGCATGACGATACATTTTTTTCATTACAATTTATTATCGTGGTACGACTGCTAATAATATTTTTCAGAGGCTGAGATCGTTTTGGTCTAAATCGGCTATACATTGTGTACCTGTAATTAACTTCGTAATTACCACGTCTTGAGATCGAGTGCACACGTATTTGGTTGAAACGAACATCTTGGTTAACCTGTTGTTTAGGCGGGGAAGGGCTGATTTTTTGCTTTGTATAGGAGAAGGGAGCTCTATCCAGTGTTTGGAAGAAACTGCCCAAAAGTTTACATGGCCTATTTTGGTGGTCCACGGGGTCCATTTTTTTTTATTGTTTTGTAAGCAATTATTTAGGAGAAAGACGGAGATCGCTTCTGGGCTTTTTGGCTAACATCATGTGCAGTATCTGTTCTTTTCATCCAGTCTAGAATGGGACCAAGCATGACAGACCCTTGATGTAGAGATCTTAGGATCGAGAGGTTGGTCAGTTAAGTTGTGTCCTTTCGGGGACGTAGCTCCTGAAATTAAGGTAGAAGAACTTCGGAAGTAATCGTTTGGTTACGCCCCTAGACTCTTCGCCAGAGAGTCCAGGGGACTTTGAAAAAGAGAAAGGGAATCTCACACCTTTTAAGGTTGAGGGCCTATTTCTCGCCCTTTGGCTAAGTTCATGAGTGATAACTGTTCGTTATAGCTAGTCTATAACAAGGCCACGTATGACAGACTCATGATGTAGATGTCTAAAGGTCGAGAGGGTAGTCAGTTCAGTGGGTTGTCTCCTCTGTGAGGTAGCTCCTGTGGGACCAGAACTCCTTCGGGGATAACGTTTGGTTTCGCCCTTCGGCTCTTGGTCAGATGGTCGAGGGAACTTTGGAAAGTGTACTATGCAGGAGAATGGGAAGGTTTTCGTAAAGTTTAGTTTTTTTCTACCACATCAACATCTTTAAGGGGTCGATTTTGCCTTCTGCAAAGGGACTTTGCCGGTCTCATGGTATTACTTGAAACGTTGGATGGAAGTGGTATCGTGTTGTACCTCATAGCTGTTGGGGCTGTGAAAGCAAAATGTTCTACAAACGGTCATAAATTTAATTGTGGGAAAGCCAGAGAGTGTGTACCGAGAGTATATACTGAAAGTCTATGCGTAAAATTAACTATAAAAGAATTACCGGCAAAGAAAACTAATTTTGAAATGAAGATACAGTATTAAGTTTGCTGACGGGATTATAGATGAGAATTATTGATGATGGTAACTTTCCTTTCTTCAACACAGAAGGATAATTTTGCAAAAACAGAATGGATTCAGGAGATGGAACATTGCCAAGGTTGGAGGAAAAATGTTACTGATCAGATCTGCACGAAAAACAAAATTTTTCAGCAATCAGTTGATACTTTCCTCTCCTTTCGTGGTAACAGGGGGACATTATTCGCTAATGACCAACATAAAGTAATCTTTTCTAAAATTCACAAAGTTGCATCGAATCACTTTACTAAACTGTGGAAGACTCTAGGAGGACTGAGACACCTGTACAAAGAATCACGAGATTCATGTGTGGGGCGAATTGAAAAGTACTACAGAGTTATATTCGTCCGGCATCCTTTGTCGAGAATCTTGTCTGCTTACAGGGATAAGTTTGAACGCCATAATTACGAAAACTTCCGAAAAATTGCCGAGGGTATCAAAAGAAGACAGCGAGTGAACTTTCCAAAGACAGTAA
The DNA here is from genome assembly GCA_009936505.3 of Holothuria glaberrima. NCBI lineage: Eukaryota > Metazoa > Echinodermata > Holothuroidea > Aspidochirotida > Holothuriidae > Holothuria > Holothuria glaberrima. The sequence continues at coordinate 20,139 of WURT03663640.1, read as the reverse complement.
ATCATACCTCAAGCTTAGCATTTGAAGAGTTTATTCATTATCTCGTGAATACAAACGGAAATCGGGGAAATTCTCACTGGAATCTTATATCATCGTCTGCAAGAGTTTGTGAACTCAGGTATCATTTCATTGGCAAGCTGGAATCTTTGGACAGTGATTTACAATTTTTGTTACATAAAGTGGGCGCAAATAGTTCTTTGACATTGCTCAGGGCTTATCATGGCTACAATGGCGAAGTTGAGAAATTGCGACATTACTATGGTAACGTTTCTCTTCCTCTATTGAGGAGACTGTACCACGCATACAAGATGGACTTTGATATGTTCGGATATGATATGAACATACTCGGTTCTAAAATATAGCCAAAACATTGAACATTCTAACCTCACATCTCCGACATTTAGATTATGTTCTTGTGTAATGGAATCATTGTTTCAAACATACATGGACAAGCTTTGTTTCCAGTTAGATTTAAATTTAACTATTGTTATATATTCATTCATTTAACCATTCATTCTTTCCACCATTCATTCGGTCAGTCGGTCAGTCAACTCGTTTGTTAGTTCGTTTGTTCGTTCGTTTTTGTTTTTTTTTTATTTTTCATAATGCAATACGTACTTTGAAGTTGTTCTAAATTATCCAAAGCAGAAAGGAAATGCATTGAATAGCAAACTAAAAACCGTAGTACTCATGATATTTTATTCTTTGCTTCCTGAAAATGGGTAAAAATTGCATTAAAATTAAAATAAATGAATAATAAGCAGTTTTAATCAGTAATTATGGAAAAGATATTTATGTAAATAGGCAAAAAGTGTATTCAAATTAATAATTATACTTTTCTTATTGACTACGAATAATCTGTTAGATCAGCCTGCTGTTTTATTCGTATACTTCCATTCGCGAAATGCACACCTTTTGTCTTCCAGCAAAGAAGACGTAATGTTTGTCCGTGCAAATCAAATTGATGGAGCAGTAGGACAAATATGTTTCCAAATTTATACAACTGGGCTAGCCAGGATTTTGTCTAATGGGAGTGGGGGAATGCCGTATGTTCTGTTATCGTAGGCATAGGGGAGGGGTCAAAGGTGAGGGATATGTTACCTTCAGAAGTAAAAATTGCGATCAAAACGTTACATATAATTTAGGTCATTAAGTTACAAAAAACGGCATCAGCGAGGGGCCGGGGGCATGGTCCAATGCCCCCATTTACAACATGCCACTGTTTATTAACCCATTGTTGAGGGATATAAACGTTAAGTGTATCATCCATGTTCGCTGGTCATTTCCTTACGCTATTGCGATCGTCGTTTTATTAATCTATCGCAAAATACATGGCCTTTTATTTTCATCAGACGTTATATTCAGTGGCATTAACTGTTTATTTGAACGAAGATTATAAACCAAATTCATTTACATAATGGTGAAATTAGGGATAAGACGTGTTTTTTCAAACTAATTAGTTCTAAAACTGGGTGCAATTGTTCATTATTGGTTCTTTTATTTTGTATTTTGTTTCATATCAGTTGAAATGTGGCATTCAATTTGGCCGCTTATTAACGTTACTCCCACCAATTGGTAGAAAACTACTTGAGGTAATTTTACATCGACTTTTTCTCAGCTCATTTTTACAAATACTTTTTGGTCAATTGCTACCATATTATTATCAAACCGGATTGACGTCTTGTCTACCGGTTTTAACATAGGCAAAAACAGGGATAATTACAGTTGGGTTGTGTTTACTCTCGAAAACAACTAAGACGTTTTTTAAGAGATCGTTTTGTATTCTTTGGTTTTAGTGAAAATGTAAAAGTTGAAGCATTACTGACGATATAAGATCCAGCTACCTGGTTAACATGAAATCACCTCAGCTCAGTTTTGGTTTAGTACTGTGATAAACCCAAAAGCCACATGGTCTTACTAACTTTATGTCATGCATAGATTGTGGATGGGAACCGGTGTGATTCGCCTGTCTTTTCGAGTAGTGTTCAATGGATAATGGGCGGGCATTTCAAATTGCTCTTTTATGAAGATCCAGAAACTGACTGCAGTATAAACCAACATCTATAACTGCTTTTCTAAAGGCTTGAAGGGGTAGAGGACGGGGTCGAGTCCCATACACCTGTGCCCTACAGCTGTGCCAAGGAAAGCCCTAAATCGAGTCAGACCTGAGTCGACCAATATTTAGGTTGTCATAGTATTTTTCTTTTTCACTAGCGTAAAAATGTAGCCTTCCCGTGGACTCCCCCCCCCCCGTATATTTCACCTGAGTCTTGCTTGACCCTTCTCTTACGTACGCAGGCCCGTAGTCAAGGAGGGGGCAAGGGCCCGAGGCGAGTCCCCCTTGAATATTTTTTGGTCCCCTAGAGAGTTTTCAAGTTGCCATTGACTTAATACATTTTTGCACATTTAGCCCCCCTGAAAAAAATTTTCGCCCTCCCCCAAGCCATTTCGCCCTTGTCTAGCTACGGACCTGCACGCACATTGTCTACCGTCGTGAAAATAATGAAAATGAATGAATCTTATGATCGAAAACCAGATTCATTTTAATTTACAACTAGTTTTACCAGAATTTAATGTCATTACCGATATGTCTTACCCAAATAGCACGTTACATGATGTATGATACCAATGTGCAGAAAAGGAAATATAACGGTGACGTAAGCTGCCATAATTAAATTGTTTACCTCGTTGTACACGCGTTGCTACGGTACGTGTCAAAATTGTCACGTCATTCATAAATAAATACGTGCTTTCCTTTGTTATACATACGGTGTTTATTTTTACCAGCTCCTTTGAAACTATGTAAACCTTAAGGCAGGTGTTGTCGGTTGACTGAAAGAAATTACTCAAGACGGTATTGTAGTGTAAGTACTGTTTCATCAGTACGAGTGCAGGTACATTATTTCTTGTTTTGAGTAGGACCACGCGTACATTACTTTTTCACGAGTACGAGGACAAAACTTAGTCAATTATCATCGGTGGCGTAGCTAAGGGGGGGGGGGGTTGGGGCTCCAGTCCTCCCACGAAATCTCAGAGCCCCCAACAACCCCCACTGGTAATCGGAGATGTGTTGAAAAAATATCAGCAGAACATACACCAGCCCTCCCATTTGGAGATCCAGCATCCTTCTCAGCCCCCTACGCCACTCATTATCACGAGTACAAGTATTGGAAAGTATGTCAATGTGTGAGTACAAGTACCATACGTACTCAGTGCAAGTCTGACTCAAGACAGTGGTGCCGCCAGAGGTCAGTGTGGGGGGACCACAGAAAATGATAGCGTAAGTCCATCCCAGATAAACCCAGAAAGATTTGTGTAAACTGTGGTAGTTTGCATCCCGGGCGGGTCCTTCCTTTGTCACCTTATGATGCAGGACGTCCTCGGGGAGGGGTCTAAGGGGAGGGCACACACCTCCCCTCTTTAAAAATTTTTTGTCCATTTAAGATGGCTTAGATTCAAAATGGTGCTGTCTTTGGCAAATTTTCGAAGTGATCGTGTATAGAAAAACTAACAATTAAGTGAATTTTTATTTTTGGTTGAGTGTAAGGAAAGGGTGTGCTCTCTAAGAGGAAGGTGTCAACTCTTCCCCTTGAGAAATTTTTGTTCATGTAAGGTGGCTTGGATGCAAATGGTGGTATTTTGGCAAATATTTCAATTACATATATGAGTAGAGATTATCATTATTAAGTCATATTTTGGTTGTAGCGTGGTACGCGTTATAACGACAATGAATGTTGCCGTGTATACTACTCGTGATACTAGATTGCTCTAAGAGTCTTTGTTGATGAAGGGTGCTGACAGAGGATGGATAGGTACCCAAAAGTGCTTTGGTCAGAACAATGTATTATTTCTCTAATAATGGTCATAATAAGATATGGAGAGCGAACCCTAACGCCGAACTTTTGCATCCGTCAAAAATCACTTGCATAATAAAAGTTGCAGAATCTGCACTGAGAAACATTCAATTACCTAACAAAATGTATCCACCAGTTAAAGGGCGATTTATTTTGCCTGGTATTTCGTAAAGCTTTCAGGTTGCGTAAAACTGGGTCACTCTGCCTTACCCTAAAACAAAATCTATAAGACACTAGTCTCTTTTCTCCAAACGGCCTGCCCCACCCTCGTGCATCGTGAGTCCTTGCTCTTGACTCCACGTCACTGAATTGGCTCCCCGTTGATATTTTTCCAAATGTTTTCCTCGACCTCAGCCGTAGCTTTTCCCTCTGTTTGACCTTTGAATTAACACAGTTTGAAAATCCGACTCCATGATTCATGGATTCATGATCTAAAATCTTGGAGGCTTCACACTTCTTTTGCTTTTGCAGTACCGTCGGAAGGTATTTTCGATTGGGGGAGGGGGCTGACTTGTGCATGTTGAAAAGATGGATACCGTATAGTGTAGGTTGGCGCGTAGCGCATAAAGGAAATTATTGAAAAATTGCCTCCCAGATTGCAGGAAATGGCCCTAAAAAGTTAAAATGTTGGTATATTTTTGTTTGACATTTGCATAAATTTGCTCAAATTTTGATTCAAACCGGTCCCAATTTTGTAGAAAACTGACTAAAATTTCTAAATTGGCCTACCAATTTGGGTTGATAACTTGGAACCCATTTCCCCACCTCATTAGATACTCCCTTTTGTAAGGAGGCAATGCGATTTAATTACAGCTTAGATCTGCCAGTGGTTCACAAACTTTTTGATGGTGAGGGCCAAATGGAGAGGCTGGAAAGAGGTCGAGGACCGCAGAGGGGATCCCAGTCTTTGAAAGAGGACAACAATTGGAAAGAGCGAAATCCATTCTTAAGAGGTCCCGAAACTAGCTATATTTCCGGCAACCAGAGGCAGTAGTAAGAAGGCTCCATATGTAGAAGTTCCTCAAGATGTTACGAGGGCAGTGTGCACTTTTGCATTTCTGACAGGAGTAACCCGACCTCAGCCCCACCATGGTTGGGGCTAAGGTCAGAAAATTTTGATTTCAGGGCTCTATATTACAGGAAATCGCACTCTTCACCACAAATTTGCCTCTTCGATCAGGGGTAGCACCAGGGGGTGGCCAAGCTTCCGGACGGAGTGGTCGAGTTCCGAAAGGATGGCAAACACGAAATTTTTGGAGCGCAAAGCGAGCCGAAAATTTTGGGGTCACTGTCGAAGAAAATATGAAAATGGTAGTCTGTAGTGGGCAATATGCCATACTCAGTAAAAAAATCAAGAAGTCTACCCGAGGGAAACAGAGTTTCCCCGACAATAGGGTTCATGGCCACCCGTCTACAATTCTGCGTTTAGCATGCGTTTGCCACGAGTGTGGTAATTTTGATGTCGGTTTGCGATATAGGAGAAACATGTGGCATTCCATTCTAAGTAGTTTGCCGACAAAAACGCACTCTAAAAAGGATGAACTCACAAAACTTCTGCATTTATCCTTCGTTAGTTGCCTGTATGTGACGAAGCTCTTGATCAATTATTCTAAAATATGGCCAGGTAGAGAAGAGGTGCTGCTGAGTTTGACGGCCGCAACAGTCAAAATGGTGTGACTGAATTATTATATTTTATCTCAAGGAGCTATGCAAAGTGCGAGTCTCATACATATATAAAACGTCGCGAAGACATTTTTAGAACCGAAATATAAATTGCAGAAATATTTATTTCAGTCACCAATCATCAAACGTTCCACACGATACGTTTCTTAATTGTACGGTTACCTCACGTTGCAATTACATTTTCGGGATATACCTTTGCTACAAGCTTATTACTTCTGCGCGCAGGGGCATAGCGAAGGTGTAATCTTTGGGGGGGGGGGCGTTTAGAGATCATATTTTGCCGACAGATTTGGTAATGCGTAAAACGAGAGCTAGGGGGCAAAGCCCCCGGAAGCTCCGAGGTTTTAGCATATTTCGGGGTAAAAAATTAAGTCCCGGGATAGGTATATTTTGGTTCATTTTACATTATCCAATGCAAAGATTCCTAATAATTTTAAAGTGTTAGGCTATTCCTCCCGTCATGCCACTATACTTCAGCATCTGAACTTGACGTCCAGAATGTGAACACTATGAGTTCAGCAATTGAACACTAGACTCGTCAGGCGTCCAGGATTTCTCTCAAGGAGGGCCATGCAGTATGCTGTGTGATCGCCGGCCTGGGGGAGGGATCTAAGGGGAGGGGTGTCCCCCTCCCCTTTTAAAATTTTTACAAAATAAGTTGTCCTTACATGCAATCTGGTGTCACACATGCTACATTTTTGAAGTAAAATTTGTGTGAAAATATTTACGTATTTTTAGGAACTAAAGAAAAAATTGGCATCATTGAGGGGGCATGGCCCATTGCCACCCCCTTCTGTACGCCACTGATGCGTTCTATATCTATTACATTTTGGTGTTCAAAAGTTGAACGCCTTAGTTTGCAGTGAAGGGAAGACAAGCGCGGCACGCATTATTTTTTCCCACAATGTTTGTCGGTAAACCGGATCCTCAGGAATTCGGGCTAAGGATACCCTCTCCATAGGTGATCGGGTGCTGCTGATCCCTAGGTGATGATAAAAGTGAGGAATAATGTCCAGAAGGTGGTTTTTCAAGAATGTCATATGACCCGAAAGAGCGCGCCTATACAGAAGCCTTTAATTCCCTTTCCCCCCCCCCCCGAGTTGCCGACGGTCTCGGTCACTTGTCCAATTACACCGACGGCCGTTCATATGGCCGTCACATGCATGACCAATTTGCCGACGGGCCTTCAACTTGAATGGGCCAATTATATGAAGAGCCGAAAATCGAAATAGCCGACAACAGACTGACCGCACGCTCCCGTTCTCTCTTACTCTTTTTTTTCGTTCCAATCTCCGTATCCCCTTTCACTCCCTTCCTCCTCTTTCCTTTCCCTTTTTCCTTCTTCTTTTCCTCGTCTTTTCCTTCCCCTCTCCTTTTTTGCCGGCAGACCGAAAATTTGCAGACGCCAACCAAATATTGGGGGTGACACCTCCACATCCCCCCGCTCGCTACGGCCCTGTCTGCACGCATGAGGTAGGACTATGCGAGGCGCCTATTTCTACCACCAATTTTCATGGTTGTCTGATCCATCGAATTGATTTTCCCTGTTTTGTTTTTCGCCGGTCCACGGATAGACTGAATGATTGGTGATGTAATTTTTAGAATGTTATTCATTACTTTTAAATCTTTGTCCTTCACTTTTTGTACGTTTTCATTGCATTAAAAAACTATACATGGAAAAATTATCGGGGCTGCAGCCCCAGCCCCCTGCTTCCGACGGCCCTGTTTTGTTTGTTTACAAAAAGACAGATAAGCAAGAGATATGGGGCTATAACTCAACATGTGTGGGTTGAAATTTCTCAATGAAGCATCCATTAAAGTTATGAAAAATTCTAAAGCCTTTTTGTAAGGGGATAAAAATAGGTAGCAAAGGTTAAGCCAGTTTTTGGAAATGATATCGGTCTGCTGGGTACGCCCTTGAAGCAGGGAGGTATTTACACCTCAATGCATGCTTGAAGTAGGCTTTATTATTTCCAAACAAAGTACGTTTCGGTTGACTAATTCTCAGGTCGTTTTACAAACTGAAGGCTTCACGTACACGAGCTACTGTGTAATATATACTGTGTAATATACATATACTGACTAAATTAATGTACACAGCACTCTCCATTCAATGGATTCCACTTAACCGTGGGAATGGAAAGTCGCACTGTTGTTGCTACGAGTAAAAAAGTAATTTCCATTTTGTTTGTGTTTAGTTGTTGTGTGCTCATGTTGGAGTACATAATTATTCGTAGATTCGGAAATGTGGAAATAAAAGGACGTAAAATAGTGGAGTCTAGGCAGGACAGAAGAGAGACAACTGATAAACAAGGTACGTTGATAACAGCATATTGCTCTGTTGATAACCTTTCGGAAACACATTCCCCCCTGTTCAATAATTTTGTACTGCATTTATAAGTAAAAGGCTATATCTGAACTCTGGTTTTAAATTTCCACAGAATTCGACGCGGGACTTTATTCCCGGACTATTTCCAAGAATTTTGAACACATGGTCATTTCTGGCCAGCACTGGTTCATCCCTTTGTATAATCCCCGACTCCCACTCCAAGTATGTATTGCAGATTTTGTCTTTTTTCCACTCTAACTCCTTGAAAGACCCCTAGCCAGAAAGGGCCATGATTCCTGTGCCCCATAGAAAAATTTTACTCTACCAGTTTGGAAAATGGAGTGTCAAAATGACCTACTCAAAATATGAATTATCCTGTTCAATGCCCCCTTTGTCAGTTTGTAGTGTGGTCTAATTTATATTACAATAGGCTTGGCCACGAGCCTCTTCCTTGTGTGTGCGAATAAAGGATGATGATGAGATCAAGTATACCGGTCTCTTAGCCAAAGGACGGACCAATGCCGTTATGGAAAAACAATTTTTTACCACAGGCTAATCCCGAGGTTGGTCACATTAAGTCCGAGTGTCCCTAAGGGATGTAGCTCCTTTGTGGAGCAAATAATAATGTTTGGTCTTCGTGTCCTTCAGCTCTTAGCAAAAGAGTCGACAGGTTACGGTACCCCACCTGGCGAAAGAACTTTTTTGTCCAGCAAATCGCTACGAATAAACGGAGGGCGGCAGCCACAGAAGCGCTAAGCAAGCTACTGGTCGAGGAGACTTTGAAAATTACTCTGAGGCTGTCAGTTTTGCTATCTAAGTTCATAGTGTCTTTCCCACTGCCCAACACTTAGCTCACAAACTCACGTATGTAGGCCTATTGGTTCAACTATTGAAATCCCGTAAAAGGTACGTGGAGTTTTCTCCATATCTTTCCCATACCTTACCCAAGCCAGACCCACTTACAAAATCAACTTTTAAGGTTTGATAGGTTAAAGAAATTGCCCCCAAAAGTGCACGTAGGATAGTCTGCAATACTGGGCGGATCATTGAGGCCCCTTGTGAAATAAGACTAGTGTAAGCAAACAAAAGCTAACTTCTGCCTTGCCAATAGGGTTTCACCTGCCTGGGACAGTGTTCGGAGAATACGCTTTTTTAAGTGACATAATATTGTTATGATTTTTCATCATTATCTGTGTTTGCTATCACCCTTTGAACAGTAAAACTCTGGACGGACTATACCCAGGGACGGGATTTGATGTCTGAAAGTGGGGGGCAAACCCGGTAGACTGCCAAAGGCCAGGGGCCCGACTTAAGGTCCCTGGTGGGGTCCAGGGGAAGAGCCCGGTGGAGATTCAGACGTGAAAGCCCCCGGAAACGCTGGGTTATTTTCAGAATTGAAGGCATTAAAGGGATGCATTTAATCCTTTACCTTCTAACTAGCAAATCACTTAACAACTTAAACATCGATGTTATATCCACTTAAAAACTTTTTTCTCCAGAAAAATCAAAACGAATTATATATAATTTGTCCAGTTTTTCCATGCTTTAGTTATAACATATAATTTTGTGTCATTTCTCTTCAGTTACTGCCTCCAGTCTTGCAAGCAACCTTCAAAACCGTACAACGAACCAAGAAAAAACTTTTGCAGTACAGCACTCCACTAATCATTCTTATTTCGATTTTCCTGAGCACGTGAATATTAATGTTGATTTGTTCCTCTCACAGGTAAGTTTAGTTCACTTTTACAGTGTTTTGTTACGACACCAGTCGTGACTCAAGAGTATAATTCGAATAAAGTTTTGATGAGGGTCGAATTTACTTACAATATTCTTTCTATTTCACAAACGTTTTTGAAGTTTGACCATATCCCTGTGGGGTAGTATTTACCTAGCCCTTGAAGAGGGTTGTGCATTATGTTACATGGCCTAGGCACATTACACATAACATCTCTGGGATGTGGAGTGTAATGTGCCTAGGCCATGTAACGTAATGTACAGCCCTGTTCAAGGGCTAGTATATACCTGGATTTACCTGGATGGCCATCTTCTCTTCTAAGGCTCAAAAGAGTCTTCATTCTTTCCTAAATGCTCTCATCTCTTAGTAGTGCTTCCATTATGGTGTTATATTTGCTCTTTTCCACTCTTTTGGTTTTTTTTTTTTTTTGTTTTTTTTTTTTGTTTTTTTTTTTTGCTGTTTTTAATGACTTCTCAAATATCATTTGTAAAGGCTTTTTTATTTCCTTTGCCATTTCCTTTAAAAAGTCTGGCTTAGTATCACCTGGACCTGCTGCCTTTCCCTTCTCAAGACGTTCTAGCTTTTCCATCACCATCCCCTCTGTTATATCCAGGTTCACCAACTTACAATGTTCCTCATCCCTAAAAAAGGGAACGCTCTCATCCTCTTTTGTAAAAACTTTATTAAAGAACGCCCTTAGGACATCCACAATAGCCTAAGTTCTCGTTGCCATGGGCTATTCCCAACCACACTGCTTATGCGAAAATTTATTTTTAATCGCTGATAGCCTGCTTATGTTCCCCGAAAATGATGACACTTTCACTGCTACTCTTTTCTGATGAAAACGGCTGCTTTGAAGGATATCACCTTTTCAAGTAACGTTTCACGTACTGCTAGAGTTGCCGTGGCCCAGGGGGTCCGACAGGATTTCAAAAGTGGGGATAGAGAGAAAGCGGGGGAAGCAGAAACTGGGGGTAAAAAGTTGCGGCTGCACATTGCTCCTGCAAACTGGGTACCTGTGCACAGGAGCGAACTGAGGTAATAAGGGGTAAATGTACTGACTGGGGAGGAAAGTCCTCATCCGCCTCGGGAGCCGCCTCCAGTGCTACAGCTAACGGGATGATCAGATTTAGAGGGCCAAGCTCAGTATTTAAGTTTGAAGCGATATTTGCATGGATCCACTACTAGCATGCAGCCTACATCATAGCTGAGAAAGAATGGGAGGTTTACCACAGAACACCCTCCCGAAGACTGTGAGCGAGTGCAGTACTTGAGGTTACACTAACTTTTTAGCAGACTGCTGGATTTGGAAAACCTGTTGGGATTTCAACTTGAATTCACTGTAGTGGGTAGTTAATCTATATTCCGTTATACTATATCCCGCACTCCTATGGGTGTTATGCAGTGGCGGCGGAACCGGGGGGCTTTGGGGGCTCAGCCCCCATGAAAAAAGTGAGGGGGATAAATGTATGTTTAGCCCCCCTCCAACATTTGCTCAAATCATCTGATATGTATTACCATTTTTCAGAGATTGATTTTCTTCTCATTAATTAAGAAATTGCAGACATGAGATCCATATTTCAAGGCTGGGTACATGCAGCTTAGAACACTCGGGAAGTGCCGTTTCCGGCCATCTGGAGGGTTTGTAAAGCCAAAAATTTTCTTGTACGCTCCGCGCCAACCGATGGTGGCGCTCCGCTTAGATAGTCTGCCCCCCAATGTTTTTCACGTTCCACCGCTCCTGGTGTTATGTTAGTTTAGTGCGGTCCACAGCTTGATTCATTAAATGTCACTACCACATTTTCTAAATTTTCAGGCCAGGTGAAAACGTTTTAGCTGATTTTCTTTCAACAACAGGATTACAACTTAAGCAGGGAAAGATGGCTGACTCTGATGGAGGCACGTCAACAGATGCGTTTGGAGAAAATCAATTTCTTTTGCGAAAAATACAACATCAGAAAAAAGTCAGTGGACGACTTTTTGAGGCGAAAACCTTTCCGACATGCTCTGTATGCAAATGACCAACAGAAAATAGTGTTTGGTCTCGTGTTAAAAGTAGCCTCTAACCATTTCAAAAAAATTTTAAAACAGTTTGGAGGTACGAAAAGACTATATAGTTTGCCAACTGAAAAATGTAAAAACCGACTTGAAAAGTTTTTTAAAGTTTTGTTCGTACGCCACCCTCTAGCCAGAATATTGTCAGCTTATCGAGATAAGTTTGCCGATCATCACATACCCCATTTTGTGCACATCGGACGAAGGATTATAGCTTCTGAACGGAAGGGGGCAACAGCCCTGGAAATCAAAGAGGCCACCGATGTTTCGTTTCCCGAATTCATTAAATACACCACAAAAGGACCAACGTCTCGTTCGAATGCTCATTGGGATTTAATTTGGTACCATAATCGTGTGTGTGAACTCAGATACGATTTTATCGGAAAACTCGAAACGATCGGGGATGATTTCGCCTATCTGGTACACAAAATGTCACAAGGGAGACTTCACGCGTCTCACTATACACTAATGCAAGCTTACCGAGGTTACCATGGCGACCAAGAGAAACTCAGAACTTACTATCGAAATGTATCATTCGCCGTTTTAAAAGTATGGTATGATATATATAAAAGGGACTTTGAATTGTTTGGCTATAAGATGAATATACTTGGGCCAGATGTATGGCCGTTTCATTAAGAGTAGTATACTTACAAGAGAATGTCCTAAATCAGGGGTTCTTAATCATTTTCGTCGGAAGGCCTCTTTGTTTATCATGAAACTTTCGCGGGCCACAACAGGTAGGTAAGTTTGTTCTAGAGGGAAAGTCCCATTTTCAAATGACTAAATGATGCAACGGGAAGGCGAAGTCTCCCAACAAACGGCGTGGAGTTCTCCCCTCCACTTTGATTTTCCAATTTTCCTATTCGTCGAGTCCTTTTTATCCGAAAGTACAGTAATTTTCGAAAGTAGTACAGCTTCACCGATTGAGAGACACTGTAGACCTATTTTCTTTTGTCAATTTTACCAAGATGAATGGGAGTACCCCTGGCCACGTAACTAGTTTGGAACAATCACCACACCGAAGCTGCCCTTTATGAAGTAATAGTGAAATAACTACTAATGACAGGTGCGCGCGAAGCGCCCAGAAAATAACGTTTCCAAAACATTTTAGTTATGTTTTACTTTATTTAAAGTAAGAAAAATGATCAAAACGATCATCAAAATATATATTAAAAAACGTCATATTTTGATTTAGATCTCAATTTGTTTTAGGCCTATAGCCGGATTGGATTGACTCGCAGGCCGGATGTGGCCCGCGGGCCGCCATTTAAGAACCCAGGTCCTAAATGATGACGGTCGGCATAACTATTCTTCTCTAGCAACGCGTCTTTCCAATCTTTTAATGGATATCGTTACGCTTCTATGAGAGTGGTTTCCTATTTTTGCGGATAAGTCAACTGTTACTTAAGGGAAATAATATGTTTCAGTTGACTGTACACACATTGCATATGCCCCATGTAGCTAGGATGCTCAATAATATCCAGTTTAACCAGTAAACACATGTTAGGCTATTGCTTTATTGCTTCAAAGTGTTATGCGTTACAAGAGTTACGGATGTTGTATCATTTGAGATTTTCAAAGTTTGGGCCAGCAAATAGCTGAGCTTTAAATAACTGAATTCTTTTCTTTGAGAACCTTATGTCTTGAAAATAAAGCTATCATTCTGCCCTGTTTTGAATTACACCTACTTATAAACCATGGCTTTAACGATACGAAACATTTCTGCTCCACAACACAATGTTCCTTTTAAAGGAGAAGAGATATTCAGGTTTAGTACGATAAAAGAAAGAAAATTAAAATTCTAAGAACATTGTAACAACTGGTAGCCTATCTGCATATTTTGCTTGGTTATCCAAATACTAACTCAGTTATTCTAATTACCCTAAACAAATTGACTTGTGACAAGTCTAATCATAATTACACAAGCTCCAGTCACTTCTCCTTTACAGCAGTTTTATTGTTTTTCATAATCTATGTCCACTTATTACGGTGATGCAGCTAACATGCAGAATGATGTTAGCGGTGTGTACTTGTAAAGTACGATATATTTAAAAGTTATGCAAAAAGTACAGTTCATATAGGCCTATTGCCAGGACTGTATCCGAGTCCAGCTAACCCGATTCCGAGCTAATTCTGATTCCAGTGACCACGATTCCGGGCCAACTCCGAGTCCAGTACGGTCGTATCCCTCCTATTCCGAGCCAATTTTGATTTCAGTGTCCCCAATGCCGAGTCCGACCATTTGACAATGATGTATAATATCATATTAATGCTTTTCATACCGCTTTGCAAGTACATTTTTTTAGAAATGTCATTTTTAGGGATCAACTTTATAGTCGGTTCCTCCCTGTCATTCAGTATTATATTGTACACCAATAGGAATTTGAATTTAAGTTACTTTGATGGAACTTTCAATTTGTTGACTCAGCTGGAATCTGTTCTGAGTCTGAGTCCAGCTGCATCCCATCCCGGGCCAATTCTGATTCCACAACTGCCCTTTCCGGGCCAATTGCGAGTCCAGTAAAAAAACGGACTCGAGTTTGGAATGGAGTCTGAGTCCGGACCCGGGAGGGTGGGGGGGTGTTGCAGCCTTGCTCGTTACAATCCATAAGGAGAGAGAAAGGGGAACATAATTCAAAGAAGATGCAGAAATATTTAAAGCATGAAGGGTGCATGAATAGTTAAAATAGGCTTCCTATAAGTCTACATGCGCCAATTTCGAAAATAATAAAAAAAAAAATAAATAACGAAATAAAAAGATGTTCAATACGTCATGACGTATCTATAGACTGGGTTTTCCTTTTTTCATGTTTTAAAATCAAACTTTTACGGTACTATGTATGCGGCTTGCATTTCTTAGGAGGTGTAACTGGGCCGTTGTAGATGTCCTTGTGTGTTTCTGTGACCCGCCGAATACCGTACGTTTGAAATATACAGGTTCATCCCGTTACATTATCTTTGCAATATGGTCTTAATGAATGTTTGGTGTCCTCACACCTTTCTTTTCCTTTTAAGGGTGATTTTGAGCAAGGAAGCTAAGCACCACACCAGGAGCAATAAAGTGGCGATACTTCCATTAAGAAGTACTTACACCAAGATTTCTTTACTACTGTGTATCAGAATTTTCTAAGTATCTCCCAGGCTTATTTTGGCCAGTTGATTAGTGATGAGGTTTGCTTGTTTAACTGAAGATTATGCAAGGTATACAATATTTCATTCTCCAGAATGCATTCATATTATAAATACAACAGATTTATGTGGTATAAAACTTGGACGTGAAGTCCAAAGAAAAACACAACATTGGTCACCAAAGGTAACGAACCACTAATGCAAGGGGCATCCCGCGGAGGAAATAACCCTACGAATTTAACACCCTCGAAAAACTTTTTCTTTGGGGGCAGTTTAGATCATGTTGCTGAAGTGATGTGTGATATGTGTGATATGTATGTAGTAGGAAAATAATTGAAGTACTCATTCTGCAAAAATAAAGAACATTAAAGGTATTTCATGTACTTTCTTGCAACATATCCTTCCGCGATGCAAAATGGCATCTTGAATGAAGTAAAAATGCAGGAAACACCACTCTATTACTCAAGCCTTTCTAGCTTAAAATTTCTACGGTCATGGTACATAAATATGAAATCCTTGTGAAAGGCCTACTTGTTAGCTTTCATATGATGGGTAGCTTGTGCCCGTTGAAAATAGGCTGCAATGGCCCAGGGGCCACGAGCCACGAGCCACACCAAAAATTAGTGTGTAAGTCAATGGAGGAATTAGTGCTGTGCCACCCAAAGTGAAACCATGACAAGTTTCGGTCAAGTTCACTTTTGGCTGAAGATTTCAACTGCTTATATCTCAAGAAGCGAAGATGGGTTTTCACTGAGTTTCACAAGGATGTTTAGAGCAAGTTGTTTACATCCAAACAATAGGTCCGGAATACTCCTAATGATAAATTATTTGTTCGTCGTCATTTCTCAACATATTGTTTTGAAGTAAGATTGGGAACTGTTGCTAGTTTAACTACAGGGTTCGTGAAAACGTCAATGTCCACCGATGAATGCATTAGTGCCCTTTTGAGTTGAAAATTTGGTGAGTATTGAATGCATAAAGATATACCAAGCAGACTACAAAGACATACTTGCAAGCAAAATAGAGGGGGACAACCAGGTACACGTTTATAATTCCTTGCCGAAGTCAAAAGGAATCTATGCAATCACGCGGACAACTGTGCGTGTGTGCGAGTAAGTGTAAGTATTTGTGACGATTGGCTTGTAAACACGATATCTCAAGATAGCAGTGATGGATAATTTTCATTCATGGTATATAACTTAATCATATTGCAAGAAAGGACCCTTTTGTTTTCAGAGGAGGTCAAAGGTCATTTAAGGTCATCAGAGGTAAAAAAAACGAAAACCTTGAAAAAACACGATATTTCAAGACAGGAATGATGGATCCTTCTCATGTTTGGTATATAGATGTGCTAATAAGAGAAAGAGAACCCTTCGGTTTTTTGGAGGTCAAAGGTCATCTGAGGTCATCAGAGGTGTACTACGAAAACTCGCACACTACATGGACAATGGGCGGTACCTCCAAATTGTCCAAATTGTGTCCGTCCATGGTTTGGTTATAAACGATAAGTTAAGGTTATATTTGTACCGTTCCAAAGATAAAGTTATGGAAAAAAACATTTCTTTTTTCACAACATAGCAATTACAGTAATAATTCTGATTTAAATTACCTTTTTATGAACACGTGCAAATGGTGTTGTGGCTATAGTATGATTAGAAATACTTTACACTGAACGAGTTCTTTGATGGCGTAGTGGATCAGAGAGTCAGTTTCGCAGGCAGGCGGTCCCAGGTACGATTTCCTCATAGGACATGTTCTTTTTTATCACTTTTTGGTAGGTTTCAAAGGTCGTATGAGGTCAGCAGAGGTCAAGATGGGAAAATATAAAAATAAAAAAGTCGAGAAGTGTAAATTGAGGGATGAACCGAGTCAATGCAACAAACCATTCCAGCAAGGAATCACTAAGCCTTTGTGCTCTCTTGTCTTTAGACTTCCAAGTGTAACCCTTTGCATACAGCTCACGGAGACACACCATTAATCCAAGGAATTTCTCCCCGAATTGAACACCCATTTTGTCTTGGAGGAGATTACAGCTAAAACCATATTGCTGATGTTGTGTGCTCAATTTTTGATGACTATGTGAAAGCAAATGAAATAAAATGATAATTAGCCAAAAACAGAGAAAATTGAAGTCAT
>WURT03663629.1:0-17952 GCA_009936505.3 Holothuria glaberrima | reverse complement strand
TTGTGGAATAACAGGTCAGTGTTTAACCAATCAGAATGCAGGATTCCCAATAACGGATGGCTAGAGGTGGTAGAATATAGGATAACTTGACTGTTCAGGCCCGTTCCCCATAACATGATATTCAGGGTCATACAAAGTATGAATATATGGCAGTATGGTAGTTGGATGGATGACGTTCATTTCCCAACCTCAACAATAATTATTCTTCAATGTGACGCTAGACTTAAGGTACACTTTAATGATCTCCAGAAACGTTTCCCACGCGTTGCCTCTGAATACTTATATATATATATATATATATATATATATATAGAAAGCATGGAATTTCGTTAACTTAGTACTTTCTGAAATCAATGCTCATCTGAAGTACCGTTATTTCTTTTCTCCTACCAGGTGATCTTACTGAAGTTTTTCAAGTTTTCACCTTAAACTCCTTAAAGTCTTACAAATGTTTAGAGTATGCTTTGGGGGTCTGGAAGTTGCCGTTTCTGTTAATCTGAGAAGCATTTTGGACACGTAATTGACAGGCTACTCCGACGCGTAAATCAATGGTGGCCCTTTAAGTACAGCACACTCACAGGGGAGAGGTATTGGCTAGTTGTGACAAGGCACTGTGCCATATTACGGTCCATAAAACAGCAAAATCCAAAGTATATAATCATTTCAAAGCGTTTTAAATGTAATCATCTTTTTATCCAAAAAACCGAAGGCAAACATTTCTCAAAGGAAGGGCTTTTTTCAGCACCCTCTTCCTTACACTCAACCAAAAAGAGAATAGGAAAACACATAGTGGAAATGTGAATGTCTAGCATATAATCAGCCCAAAGCTTTCCAAAACCAGTTGAGCACCGTTTTGCACCTTAGCCATCTTATGCATATAAAAAAATTGAAAGAAGGTATGTCACACTGTACTTTAGACACTTCTCAAAAAAAACCTCAAAATTGAAGTAAGAATCTAAATATTATCCGCTTGGGTGCCAACTATCCTGGTACGCCACTAGACGCTATATCATCAAGGAACCACGAATGTCCTGTTCGGTCGTAGTCTTTGCTTATTTGTAACCTGATTTTTTTAAAGAGCAGCTGGAATGTTATTTCGCATGTAAGCAGATTTCTTGATCCATCATAATGATATTCATAACGGTTGTTTAGGAAGGGGTTAGAATACAAAGCATCAGCCCCGTCGGCCACTCTCGATGGGAAATAGTTTTTTGATATTTGCTCACTTGATTTAGAGAAGAAACTCATGCAGGAACCTGATGATGTATGTACAGTATACGACCCTCTTGTAAAAACTTTCAGGACATAAGTATCATGAAATGTCTTCTGTTGCAATAGTATGCACGATGCAGCCACTGAAAACTGCTTGGTCTGATGTCGTTCTCCAAATATTACCTAGTTTGAATAAGTCGCTTTAATCATTTCAAAAGATAAATATAGAAAAAAGCTCAAGTGGAAAGTTTGCCAACGACTGTATTTCTAGTAACCAATGCGGAAAAGAATGATATTAGTTTACCTTCCAAACTGTTAGTTACGACACTGCAAGGAATTTTGTCAACTAAAGCTGCTATTTGAATTATTCTTAAACGTTTTGTTGTAAGATTTTACCTAGCGGGAACTTTACAAGGCCATCTGCCTCATTAAAGAAGCCCATTAGATTACAAAACTTCAACGAAATGAAAATAAAAGTTTCAAAGATCTTTTGTCATGAATTTATCTATATTTCTGTAAAGGAAAATAGATTAATGTACCTTTAAACTCTTTTTAATTTTTTTTATTTCTGTCTTTACATTTACAAACTATTATACTTGGTTTTTGTATTATAATACTGTCATACTGTATCAACAGAAGGTCTTTTGCAATCTGCATATGTCACTTAAAAGAAATTTATTAACTGAGCACTTAAAATAGTTACAAATATATAACATCCTATTTTGTGCCTTAAAAACTTCGTTTAATGTCTTCTCTTTCTTCGAATTTACAACACGTTATACGTACTTATGTTTTCCATGTACGTGGAATCCGTACTCTACCAACTTTCTCTCTCCTGTTATCTAAGTGCATCTCACAAAAGGAGGCACCAACGTACACATTTGCTGGTAAGAAATACTCCAAAGGAACTGCTGCCGGCCAAAGACGAGAAGTTATCAAACACGCACCACTTACCAGTGATCATTGACAAATTTTCCTCATTTGGTCCTTTTGTAAACCTCCCTTACTTTTTGCTGTTATCAATTCTGTAATATTACTATAGTTTGCGATGAAAAGTGAAATTAGGCTAAGACAAATACTTAAAACTCTTCGAACATAAGATCGTTGCTCTTTTCTCAACGTACGAACTTAGCCTGTGTTTTACTGTGATACTGATCGGGATCATTGGAACAATCAAAAAAAAGTTATTCTGTAGAGCCTTTAGAAATTGAGTATTCTCACTAATTACAATCTCTTACTTTTAATTTTTTGTGTCAATTTCTAGATAACTTTGAAGAGAAACTCTAAAATAATAAACTTAATAAAAGTAAAACAAAATAATGTAGTTTTAAACTTAATTTCCTTTTTTTAGGCTATTGCATGTCATGTATTCGTATATCTATTGGGCAAATATTTTATCCAAACGTAGAACAAATCCTGTCTGGTGATCCACTTGCAAAGTTATGCTTTTCCTTTCACGTGGAATGTATACATAATCGAAGCATTTTCAAAATATCTAACATCTCTTTTACATCATAAGTAGACAGGTTCTTAAAACTTGTTTCCCTTGCCTCGGAGTCACAAGATTCATAACCAGGCTCCCTAAACTTATTTCGAAACAAAGTGCTGGTTATTACCAGATTGGCACAAATGAAAGTGAACTAATGGCTAAATGTTTTTTTTTTTTTTTTTTTTTTTCTTATGAGAGATCATGGTTTTAAGTTCAATTTGTCTATTGTGTATTATGCTGTCATGGTACTGTACCTTTTACTTGAACGAAGTGTGAAGAACCTCTTACTTCTCCATGAAAACATTGATAGAATCCGTCGTGATAAAGGGATACGTTTTGGATAAATATTGAATAGTCGAAGAACACTATCGTTGTGTTTGCAAAATAGTCGTCCAAGAAAAATCCGTTGAAATAAATGACTTTCCCTGCGTGTTCCCATTTGTAAACTGCTGTCATTTCATCGTCGCATTGTAGTATCAGAGTGTCAAAGACCGCCACAGAGTGGCGGTAACTAGGTACGTTGTATGCTGTGACTCTTAAAAGCGAAAATGTAAATCCAGATATTAATGTTATGATAACACTTATACACATGTTTACGTTTCTCTGTCTCATGCAAAACAAGGAAAGCTACGTTATTTAATATCACATGCATTGAAATAAAATGTTTACTTCTTCGTCTCGTTATGAAATAACGCGTCTATAAGTGCATGTCAAAAAAGCGATCTTCGTTCAAGACTGGTGCTCTGTCTATGGCTGTGTCGCATATTTACCGACAACGACGGAGCTACGTTAAAAACGACAGATACCTTTAGGTGACGGCTATGGAAGACAACATGAAACATTATGCAGGCCGTGGAAATTCTACTTATGGTATATAGTCGGAAGTACAAATGTTGAAATGGTGTAATGCATAAGGTAATTTATTCACGACATACACGGAAAGTGACTTCCAAAAGGCAAATGAGGACATCTCTCTTTCTTTTTATTACAGATAAGCGGAATCTTCGATACTACTCACGATGGGAACGATTGTCATTTTACTCTCTTATTTCACGGTCATCTTGCCTTTGTCCGGTGAGTAAAACCCTTCTTTAAACAACCACCACCGTTTGTTTACGTTTGTCTTAGAATTATTTTATCTTTAATTTTTCTTCGAAGGTGGAAACAATGAAACATGCCATTCACCACAATATCTTGAAATCGGAACGTCTGGAATTATAGAGTGCTCATTTGAGGGTGGCTTGTACGCTATTGCGTGGTATACTCCAAAAGGCCTTGCAGAAGGAACGCCTCTCGTTCGACTGGTTGATGGTGTGAAGATAGGCAAAAAAATCGATACTGGAGAATTAAACATTCGAGCAAACGGTTCGCTGATAATAAACAACGTGACCCTTCTACATGAAACAAATTTCACAGTCTTCGCTTTTCCATCAAAAGGTGACAACCCATCCTCTGTAACCATCAACACTTTAGTTCTAGGTAAGTTTGCAGTTAGTCATAATACTTACGAAATTAATATATGATGTAATAAGCTCATGAACATATGAAATCAAATCAGTCGTGTAATTGTAAACTTCTATGGATTTATTTTGAAATCATTCACTGCTAACTTTGCATGCATATGAACACATGCTATGTTTACACTGGACCTGCTCACATTGGATTAAAACCTGTCTTACCACTGGTTGTAACACAAATTTCCCTTTCGAGACAAAAAAACGTCACAAATTTACTAAATCTTTTTTCATCTTAGGAAAATTGCACAATAATTTACATGGAACATTTGTTGTATTCAAGATCATTTACGGTTATTATAATCAGATTAAAAACTACACAGGTAGCATGCACCTGTGTACGACGTTGGTTACCCATGAACGTCAGCATCTGTTCATTTATTGAACTAAATATTTGGTCACGCTTCCTTTAAACGATTGGAATATTTGACCTTCATTGCACTTTTATGGATCTGTAAAATGAGGGTGGTTGCTAGTATTCAGGCGACAAATGCCTTTTACAGAGAAAATCCAGAAATTTTGTTTTATGTTTTTTAATGAAAGTCTTTTGGGATGAAAAGAAAAACAATATTTAAGGTTTAGCTGATAGACATGGAAATACGTACTGAAATGAGCAATGTTCAATACTTTTTATTTTAACAATAAGTCGCTAAATTTAAGTTCACCTGGTAATTGTGATAGAGATTTTGAGGAGAAAAGCAATGTTACAATTGGAAACCTCTTTTTCCTATCTTTTGGAAGATTCCTTCTTTAGTGTAACCATCATGGCAACCATATTTTGTAAGAAAAAAATTCAGCTTCGTCGGGGAGCCTTAAAGGGTAAGACAAAGAATGTAATCCCCGAGGACGACCATGCAGTTGCCTTGTAGAATTTCTTGATTTGCTCTCAAGCAGGATAGATTCTTCCATAAAAGTCCAATTTTTTACAACTTTTCCTAATGAAAACAATATATGAAATCTTTTTTAATGTAAACCTAATTTTTCGGTGCGGGGGCGCTCTTCATATTTCCTTTGAGAAAGCCATTGCATCTGTAAGGGTTAAGAGTAACTGACCTCCCGTCAGAGAGCTTAACACTCATGTCGCCAATTCCAAGCAGCAACCCTGGCTGAGCCTGCATGCAGTTATTCTTTTAGGCAATAAAATATACCCCCAATTTTGGCACGCGTCCACGCTGTGCCAATCACCTGCTTATGAAGATTATTAGCAGAAAAATATCACTGAACGTTTCTAACACAAACTAGGGTTACTCCCAAAGTTAGAAACGGGCATTAATGGGTTTCCATGTAGCAATCTGACTTTTCTTGTGCAACATTCGAAACATGGCAGTGATGACATTATGGTTTGAATTTACTAGAAACAACAAATTTACTCAAAACATAGTTTTTTCTGCCGGTGATAAATGTATACATTTCATCCTGTTACAAGCTGTCTATGCAGGAATTTGTTCAAAGTAAAGATATAATAACTGTAAACTGAATTGTGAACTGTGAAGAGCTTGACGTATTCTCAGCCCAAAGCTCCATGCTAGTGTTCCCATCGTGTGGGAATTTCCCCCAGTCTGGATCCATACTAGAGTCTTGTGCTAGCGCGTGGCAGCATGTTCCTCCACCGTCGGAAAAAAACACTCAACTCCTCATCTCTTCCCTCGCGGAGCTGAAAATGCACCATCATGACTACAACCTTGTTCCGTTCGTTTGTGAGGCTTTCCACAAATTCCACATCTCTGTATCGCAAGAGGAGGGGAAATTGCTGCCGGGGGAGGGGTGCCATTCGCGCGCTTCCCCTTCACGTTCACACGCAGATCCGATTTCTTAACGATTTCTTTAGAGTATCCTTGCAGGGCGTGAGATATCATCCCCTATGGTTACCGCCAACTGCTTTCATCCGGTGGCATCATTAGCTACATACAGAGTCTTCTTCGGTGCTCACCTTTATGGTACCGGTGCCCCCTATGTCAGAATTCATGGTTACGGGCCTTCTCTTTATCCGGTTTCACCAGGGTCAATGGCAACATACCCCACCCACCTCGAAAATATGTCCTTAGAACCGCCCCTGGATATCAAGGTTGGTAAAGTCTCTCGCAAGAATTATGATAACGGGCGTGGTATGCCTCGACTTCATACTTAGTAGAGCAGTATATATGTATTAATGCGGTTTTAACAGTGACTCAAATTATCACTCGAACAAAACCTTTTTACAATAAAAGGGCCTTGGACGGCGATCCGCATTTAGAATTGTGCGTATGTGTGAGTTTGCGTGTGTATGGGGGGGGGGGGGTAGAATATGCTTGGCCGAGTGAAACAAGCTAAATGTTAAAAGTACCGTTTAACAGATGCTAGCAAACCGTGGCAAATTTGTGCACCTTTTAAGATATTTCAACAATCCAGAATCTGATACATCGCCTTTTTGTAAACGAAAGATTTACCCTTATTTTGCTTAATTACCAGGTTTAGTAAGGAGGCTGAAGAAAAATATTGAAGGGGCGCATTCCATAAAGGGCCACCACAGATTATTGTACTATTTGAAGAAAAAAAGAGTACAGCAATTTTTCGTTTGTGCCCTGTTGAGTTACAAGGGATTAATTTTGCACATATAACGCCTTTATAAAAGGGTAAAAATGTTAAGGCTAAACCGTAAAATATTATTTCCCATCGTTTGGTAAACACTTTATGAACTGATTTTTGCCACAAACCTACGACAAAAATACAATACGAGCAAAATGTTATGTCTGCTATGCGTTGCTCCTACCACAGATATCCCTAGCTTTCGCAAGAGATTAAAATTTCTCTGGATCTTTACATGGACAACATACCTGACATAGAGTATATTCTTCCTTATAACGCTGCAAGATGCAAAAGAAAAGCTTGAAACTGCCGCTAACCAAAATATTAGTTACCATGCCTCATCTCTGGGTCATGAACGAAGGCACATGGCCAGAACTCCTTTAACGGTTGATCTGTTAGGAATGTGACGCTTAGCTCTTTTTTTACAAATATGTCGGCTCAGGTTTGGGCAAGGAAAACGGCCGTAAAGGGGGATCGGAAGAACGTAAAGAAAACTATCACATGGTAGGGTAACTCTTAGCCAAGGAGCAATGCGGTCTTGCAACACTAAAAAAATCTTAGAAAATAAAATTTACCATTTTGGCATATACCACTCCCCAAAGTTATCCCCACCCCAAGCAATCTCTTCCTCTTTCGAATCATGTCTGACCAGGGGGAATGTAGAGGGTATTTTAACAAATTAAAAACCGGATGTATCACGTGCTATTTAAAAACGTTGATGAGGGAATGATATATTAAGAAAAAAGAACAGTTCAACCGTCTAGGAGGATGAGCCCTACCGTGGCAAACTTGCATTGTATTGTATCCACTGTTTACCGACGAGATACTCATATCTCTTAAATACATACCATAGAATAAACAGAACAGAACAACTATGCAATTGTGGATGAGTTTCCCATTTCTCAAAATTTACAAGCCCGAGTATAGGCTACTTTTGATATACTTATCGTTAGGGATTCTCTGTTTTGCTGGGCGAATCCAGATTATAACAGATGACAGGTGGGGCGAAGTACGCAGGAATTTTTTTTTTCTGATATTTTGAAGACTCAGAGGCAAACAATTCTCTAGTTAAAATTTATTTGTGTGATATACTTTACAAAAGTTTGGTCCGCATGATGCTGCAAGAGACTTTGTTGTGGGTGAGATGAAGATGGGTGTTAGGGGATGATTGGGCTTTGAAAGACTTAATATTCAACTCAAACTGTCATGCAGTTAGATATTACAAGAAAGCCGAAACTGGCGTACAGAAGCTCTTTGTTTGAAATCATTTGAAGATTTGATTTTGTAAGACATGGTAAAAGTTATCTCAGTTAATTCAAATTGTCTCTTACACCAGTATGTAATGTTCAGACTGCAAGCTAAAACTACATATGAAGCTCAGGTGGGGGGGGGGGGGAGATTCTAAGCCATAAGTTTCTCGATCATCAGTTTTACTATCATTGAGGGAAAAATGATAGTTCTTGCAGAGAAAGAAATTACGCACTGCTAGATACCATTTCATGGTATCTTTGAAGGTAATATTGTTGACCAGCTTGACTTAACTTCTTTCAGTGCGAAACAATTTTGAGAGTTCACTAGTAAAAATCTTTGGGAATCTTGTAAAGCCGTAATTTAAAGTGAGCTTTTATTTTTTCAAAACGCCCCCGCAGCGTTCATACCCCTCGAGATGCGAAAACATCCCCGGAAGCGATAACGTCTCCTTTAGAAACGAAGGCTGTAGACTATCGGGCAAAATCGAGCCTCGTGGGGAACAGGAACAGAATTATCAATTGGTGAGAAAGTTTGGTTTCAGCACTGGAAATAAAAAAGGAAATTATACAATACCAATCTTAACATTTTTTTATGGTGCCAATATGAACTTAAATGAATGCAATGTCATCCCACAATGATGTAAACACATCTTATAAGGAAAATATTCAAAAAAGTATACGTAGATCACGTACACCGAATTCATATGTGGGATCATTAATTAAACCAAAACTTTACATTCTATAGACCTCTCGTCTATACATCATTCAATAAACATTTGAAAGGTGCTTTGTTTACATTCTTTTTTTCGATCTTTTGAAAAGAAAAGTTTTAAGTGCGCAGCATATCCGCGCGTTGAATAAATGTGAACAGTTGCTAAGCAGACGTTTGGCCTATGATTCAGGGCCTTTGGAGGGATTTCTAATATTGTTGGGGAAGGGGCCTTCTCATGGACAGCTTATGGAAATTGAGGAACAACTTCAATCTGAAAATTATTAGGTTGCAGCCTCTATCCCGACGACCCTTTGGTAAATATATTGCAAGTCTTACTCGTGCGGTGTCAGCTTCTCTGTCGTTGTTGTATTTCTCAATTGTAGGACTCACTACAGCAACCATGCAAATAATTATTGTTGCTAACTTGGGCTGACCCTCAAGTACTCTGTATAGGGTAACCCATCTAGCTTTAGCTAAAGCACTATCTCGGTAAAATTCACCTGTTTTGTAAAGTGTTTAATGTAATATTTTCATCGTGGTCATACGAGGGGGGTTGAGCTTGGGTGGGTCTGTAGAGCCTCACTCTAATTTGGGCAGAAAAAATAGCTATTTTAGAAAATTTCAAAAGTAAAAATCCAGTAATGTATCCTTTGTCGCGAACCGGACATTGTTTGCTCAGCTCTTCAGCTTAGGGATGTAACTGAACAAGGAATATGCCGTACAGCCTCTTACGTAAGAAAAGGTCCACAATGTAGGTTTGTCAATGGTATGTAATTTCGGCACTACACATCCTTTGATGACGCCACTACGACAGTGCGTCTGTATGGCCGCTCATATAGAAATCCCTTTTTGGTCTGCCAATGAGTGTGTCGAGACATTTGCCAAATTTACCACATTATTTTGTAAGGGTGATTTTACTCCACCCTCTACAATTAAATGTTGTCAATAAGTCATTTACAGCGAATGTGGGTTTACAAGTTCTTATAACAACAAAAAATAATAAAAAATGAGTGTCGACTAGCAGCCATCACGGTAGCTAAGATCTAGAAAACCAATTCTGAAATAGATAAATATGAGGAAAGTCTGGATACTCGGAATACTAAATCTCCCATCTGAAAAGTATTGTTCCAAAGCCCCGGGAAACAACTAAAATTATCCACCCTGCCCTCCTCCTCAGCCGTCTCTACTATCGATTCCGGTCATGTGTTTGTCATACATTATAACTGAAACCAGCATTTTTGTCAGCAAAAAACTGAAATCTAACCCTCTGAGAAAACAGCCTAGGAAGTAAGATAACCCGGTTACCCCTACCTCTGGCGATGTTACTAACTTTAATTTACCACTTTGATGAAAACTAGGAAAAGTCACAATGTAACGTATTGAGTGATTTGTGGTTAAAAATAATAGGATGCCCATTGGTCACTCAAAAAGTCCTCCCGTCACCCCAGCCCCAGCAGATACCAGGACACCTGGCACCCCGGTTAACGCTGTTAGTGCCGTAGCCTGCTGGGTAAGAAAAAAGAAAGAGCCGGGAAAATTACTTAAATGTAAATGAACGTTGGCCATTTTTTAAAAAGTCGAACAATTTATTGCTCTAATTAGAAAAAAAAATTCTACAATTATCCGCATGGGAAGATAACCCCCACTCCGCTTGGAAATTTACGAAGATGGGGATGTGTTAAAAATCCTACAGCCTGTCTGAAGACGTCTGTGGTAATCTAACATAACATTTATACTACTTTATCAGACGAGGGTTCAATAAAGACTAAATCTTTAGTAAAAGAAGGCAGGAACATCACGAATATAATAGGGAAAGGATTATGTGAGAACCATTGCAAACACACATAGGGCTCCAACTTGTCTCTGTCGAGACAACAAATATCCTGTTCCAACACATTCAGTATTACATTTTAATAGTATACAGAAAAGAAAAGGCGATTTAGAATAATATCTAGTCTCCCATATCGCTGAAAAAACTAATAATAACATATACCAGTCTCGTGTTTTCGTTGCGTACCTATTTACTTGCAGTATCAACTCTTATGTATACAAAATCCATTCTGCAACTCATATTCAAGCAAATACAACTACAATTCAAAGGTTCAGTATAAGTATATTAACAGTGTGCAATACCGAACAAAAATTAGCGTGGATATGATGGTAACCAATCTGAAAGAAGAAATTTTAAGAATATTCAAAGTTTTGGACAAAAACAATATCAGCACAGTTGTCTATTTTATTTTAAGTTACTCTTTACCCTTTCTCTCGTTTGTAGTTAAACCATCCGTAACGTTTCCTGTTATTGAGGTTTGTCGAGGTAAAAGGTTATGCTATGCTCAAGGAGAACACGATTTGGAACTTTCTTGCCACATTAAAAATTCCCGACCAGCTCTAAATCTTAAGTGGGTTGCAAGAGCGTCTGGAGGAGATTTGAATCTATCATCGAACATGTCTATCTCTTCAAATGACGGGACAGTGTTCACTTCTCAAACAGTGACTAAAGACGTTTTCACACATTCTACGTTCCTGAGTCTTCTTGTCTGCTGTAGGGTAGATAATACCCCAGGCATGATGCTGGAAGATGAATCAGCAATCTTTATCGAAAATAGTGAAAAGAGCTTATTAGCCATAGAACCTATCGTTAAATATATAGAAAAACATTCCACGATGAAATTAAATTGTTCAAATGAGAATGTTAGTTTAATTGTTTGGAAGAAATCTGCGATGCCCGGTGAAGAGTTCCAAGTTGTTTCATACGCTGCTTACATTGAAAATGGTTTTTCCAAGACAACATCAAACAACTTAATGCTTCAGGACGACGGTTCATTGCTTTTGCATGAAACAGAATCACATCAAGAAGGTTTATATGGATGTATTTACGAGAACGAATCCACCGGAGGCATTGTATTATATCATGTTATTACATATGGTAAGCCTTTTTGGTTTTTGCTTTGTTAATATTCTTAAATAATTTTCACTTCTGGCCTTAGTATATCAGAAATTCGCTAGTAAATTTTATGATCAATGTACTTTTATTCCTCTTGGTAGGGCTATACTCAGTCTGCAATTTTAAGTTGGCTTTGAAGTTTTCGTAATGTTTTTTTTTTAAATGATTGTTACGGGTTACTCCTTTGAGAGAAGACGAAACACAGTATGCCCTCCTTTCATCGCGATAATGTGCTTCACTTCAATATTTCAATAGAGCGACTTTTAAATAGATATACTTTTAAAAAGTAAATTAGATATTTACAAAGAGTCAAAGTACACGTGTCATTAAATCTGAAAGAGAAGAAAGACAACATATTTCATCTTCTACCATTAAGTCGACACTCACTTTATGGGGAAGTTAGAAAGAACAATATGGCAATAAACATGTAGCTGTCAAAGAGTAAACATCGATCGGGTGCTTATTACCAAGTCGTGCAGAGAATTCTCCAGGTTGGGATTTGTAGGAAACGTCTTTCGAAAATTGTTGTAAAGGTTTCTGTTCGGGTCTTTTACAACAAATCAATAAAAATGTCTAAGTTATAACCTTGTAACCCTGGTCTATTTGAGAGATGGAGTTACCTAGTTAGTATTTCCACGGAAAAAAACGTTGACTTCTGTTTTCCAATGTTATGTTCTTGTTTATTTTTTATTCTCTCTTATTCCTTACCTCTAAAAATAAATACCCTGTTTCCAACAACAGTTTTTTTTTCTTAGGAATAGATTTAATGATAAGAACGTTTACTTATATTTTGATCATTAGTCCACGTTCAACCAGTGGTGCAAGGTTGTTCACACCATACGTACTGTGTCTTGAATGGACAGAGAGTGGGAAACTTGACTTGCTCCGTAAGAGGCATCCGTCCAAAGGTGGAGCTGAAGTGGAAGACATTTTTGGAGCATGACTCTTCATTAATCACTTTCACAGATCATCAGTTGACAACTAGTAGTAACGGAGATGTATTTGATGTCACATTGAACTCAAATTATCAATGGAAAGACCCATCAACAACCAGAATCACACTCCAATGTATTACGACGAAGTTTAGCAATGCAATTTTGGAGTCATCGGCAAATTTCGATCTCCTCTTTCATAGTGGTAAGAAAGATATATAAGATCATAACGTTTTAATTCTTATGTCGTTTGTTTCAACAATTATTTTCACTTTTGACTTACTTCAAAATAACTTAGGAATAGACAATATCCGTAGTTCTTGGAACCTTAACATCTTTTACTTTTGATTACAACAGGAGATCCTTAAGTACATTGCTTGACGTACAATCCGTAAAAGAATATAAGGGCAATGAGTAAAATTTGCTTCCTTTGCACAGTTCCGTTAAAAAAGTCGATGGTCACAATACATCCCTATTCCGGCCAAAATTAAGTCACTCTGTGATTTGTTCTTAAGCTCTTGAGTTTTTGGATATGTTGTACGATAAATAAATGTGTGTTTGCTGTTTGCATTGTATTTTTGTAGGTCAACCAACTGATGAGAAATCTTCACTTTCCAGGAGTCAACTTTTGTGGCTCCTAATGATTATCGTGTCATTGTGCCTGCTCTTCATTGTTCTATGGCCCCTATGTGTTCGAAGAGGTAAGCGTTGATGTTGGTGACCAGCACAAGTGCGTTTAAAATGTAACCATGATCTATTACGAACTGGCATTTGAAACTCTTTCATCATTTGTTGATTCCGTGCCGCAGGCAAGCGGGCAAGGAATCTATGCGATGGTGATGTCGTGTGTGTGTGTGTATGTGTGAGTGTTCATGTGACGCCTAGCTCGTAAACACGATTTATCAAGATAGCAATGACCGACACTTTTCATATTTGGTATATTGATTTTTTTTATGCTGAGAGAAAGAACCCTATTGTTTTTGGTTAAAGTCAAAGGTCATTTGAGGTCACCGGGGGTTAAGCTGTGAAAATCTCATAAATGGCTATTAAATACGATATCTCGAGATGGTAATGATTGACAATTTTCATATTTAGTATATAGATTTGTGATGTTGAAGGAAAGAACCCTATTGTTTTCAGTGGAGGTCAAAAGTCATCTGAAGTCACCGGGGGTTAAACTGCGAAAACATCGTAAAGGTTTGTAAACCCGATATCTCGAGTTAGCAATGACCGACACATTTCATATTTAGTATATAGATTTGTCATATTGAGAGGAAAAACGCTATTGTTTTGGTCGAGGTCAAAGGTCATCTGAGGTCACTGGAGGTTAAACTCAGAAAACCTCATAAATGGCTTGTAAAGCTGATATCTCAAGGTAACAACGACCGACAGTTTTCATATTTAGTATATAGATTTTTCATGTTGAGAGGAAGAACCCTATTGTTTTTATGGAGGTCAAAGGACATTTGAGTTCACAAGAGGTCAATAACTTCAAACTTTATAAACATGATATATGAAGATGGGAAAGACCATAAGCTATTCTTAGTTAGTATATGGAATTGTCATGTTGAGAGGAGGAATGCTTTTGTTTTTGGTGGAGGTCACCAGTCATTTGAGGTCACCAGAGGTCAAAAACTAAACTTTGTAAACATGACATTTCAAGGGAGGAATCATAGACAAATCTCTTCTAAGACTTGTTTTCGTTATTTAAGTTTTGGTGGGGTTCAAACGTTATGTGAGGTCAGCAGGGGTCAAATTTTGGATGCGTTATAAAAATGAGTAATTCAAAAAGTATAAATTTGAGGGATGAATCTCTGTTTAACAAAGCATCCCCCTTTTGGCAAGGAATCACTAAGCCATTTAGGCTTTCCGGCTCAAAATTTCTTGTATTCTGCAATCAATAGCTTCTTATTAATTTAACTTTATCAAACACTGGATTTCTTTTATCCCTAAAAGTGCGTTAGTGTGTATTCCATCACCAATGACATAAAGCATTTTCATTAATGAGACGTTTTTTTTCACTATTTAGGTAGACAGAGAAAAAAGCGAAGGATAAAAAACAACTTTCATCAAGGAGAGGTGAGCAGAGCTGAAAGATGAACACTCTTTTAAGAGCCAAGAATGTCTAGTGAAAATTAAAAAAAACTCACAAAGATTATATGCATTTCGAAATATCACTTCATTCACTGTGGATTTCTTGCACTTATTTTAAATAACCGTTTTGGGTGAAGCCTGAAGTACATTCTTTTGCCTGTTTTCTTACTCAACTTGCAATCTCTTTTGATGTATTACTTGTATGGTAGTTAATAGCAGTGCTATATTTAATGACTTTAATGTCTTTAAAGGAAACTAAATTTTCAATTACATACTATATTTTATCTTTTTTTTTTCTTTAAGGGTACTCCTATGATTTCTCCAGTGACAACGCAAGTAGAGACACCGTCTGGTAAGCTATCAATGTTAGTCAATAAGCCATTATGTATCAATTTGTCTTACACAGCTCCCTGGACTTGTCAAGATTTACTCTACCGACATCCTGTTGTTTAAATGATCTCCCTACATTATGGTGGTATACTCTCATTTCCATAATTCTTTGAGGTGTGGTCTGCGCATGCCTCTGGAGTTCGTCTGGATCCTTGACACCCTTATACCCTTATAATTGGCTTCTTCAAGAGTGTGACAACGTTTTCCCATCCAAGACCCTGTCGGAACAGTACTAGAATAATATTCTAGTTGGTTGATATAATGGAAATATTGTGAAACACGACACCTGTTGCACAGTTCGGGGGAAAAACTATTTGCATTTAGCCATGCAGTTTGAAGAGGAATGTCGCTCTCCGAGTACTTTTTAAGGATGACCAGTGTTATTTAATTAAGTTCACCAATTATGTGAATGCATGTATTTAATATGTGAGGATATCAACGAATGAATAGATGGAGGAAAATTAGTAATTATAGGCCCCGTAGGTCCTTTGACGTGATCTCCTTGCTTGCAAGTACACTATAAAGGCTAAGCTAACCTGTGACTGGCCCCTAACAGAAGTGGCCGAACATATATCAATACCGAATATACCAAGTAAATTATTTACAATTTTTGTACAAATTAAGATTTCAGGATTTTTCACAATTGAAGGTATCTTAACTTATCCTGCAAATTTTCCAACAGTAAAATCAGCTCAGCTAAGCACCCCTTTCACAAAATCGAGTTGGGTGTATGGTTTCCGTTGGTAAATTACTTTTAATATAAATGAAATAAAACGAATATGACCCACGTCTAAATGAAGGGTACGCATACTTTTAGCCCATGCAGGATGTTACAAAAGCGTTGTCGGGCTTTGGTTTCTGGTGGCAAGCCTAAAACAGGCAATAATATTAGGAGTAAATCCTTGACCAGGGTAAGGACTGCAAAACGTTTTGGGAAGTAGATCGAATGTCGGGCTCCACGGCAGTGCAAAGCTTTCTCTAACGGCATGAAGTCCGTGGACCTTCCTTAAGACGCCTGGTTGAGCTCAAGGAGATAACGTTCGAATGGGGACCCAGGAGGGGAAGTGCAGGGGAGCTGTGTAGTATTAAACGAATATACTAGCAAGTATAAAGCATTCTTTTTAAAGACTTGATTGCAGACGGACCGATACTAAGAATGTCTCTCACAATTCTGTCCCACAATCTTTACTGAATGGGGGTTCCTTTGATTTTTCAAGGGGAGATCAGGAAGAAACACTAACGTATAGGTTGCAAGGCGCCTTATAGAGGGCAAAAGCCGTCTTACATGTAGAAATAACTAGATAGATGCAAAAAATCGTTAGTCGGAAAAAAATCATTGCAGAAACCATTTGAATAACGCCTACTTACTCTTTAAATGCAAAAGTTACTTTAACCTGAAATTTATTACAGTTATTTACTATTGTCATATTTGTCAGGCAAGTTTAAGATATGATCCAGATCGACCCCTGTCCCACTGATGAAGGTACATTGATCTTCCCAAGGACAAACAAACTGAAATCGAACATTCTTGAATGAGATCTTCTGGTATCTGGAAATAAAAAAGAAATCACAAATGTTTGAGTGTACCTAATGAGAAAATATTGATCGATGTGTTGACTTATCTCCATTCTACAAAATTGTTTTGACAGTAATTTTGGCATAATTCTTTGCAATCATGTTTATCCTGGTTTGTTTTGAATATTTCATCTCTTTCCTGACACCGCACTGACGCCACTTGAACGTTTAGTGCCCCTTGAGTTGGGGATAACCCTCAAGTTATATCGTTATCATTAATAACCACGTGGCTAAGATAATTAAATCTGTGATCTGGAAATTACTCTTGTATAAAAATCAACTTTACTTACAGAATAATTCCAGGCTAGCTACTTTCTAGCTTTTGACGCTTTTCCCCAAAATAATAACAATCAGGCTATTCTTGTAGCACTGAAAACAGAGGGGAAACTTTTCCGTGGTTCGTACACAAATGCTCAAATGAGAATGACCTACATAGTTAATTCATGGTGTATCATGGACATGATCTCCTGCAATGGTACCAATCACCAAACCGGGACAGGGTTTTTTTTACCGGAAAACCCAAGTGATAATAGTTTCTCCCAGCGATAATATTTGAAAATGAGTCCATGAAGATGTTTTAACTTTCAGATAAGGGCCATGAGCTTATCACATACCTATTGATATTACAAACAGTACTTTTAGACCCGGAACTGGTGCCTGGCGGCCTCACGGGCAGATTTCGCTTCGGTTTTCTACTCTCTTATTAAAATCCGGAGAAGCACGAAAACGATAAAAAGTATCCGTTTACACTAAGTAGACAAAAAATATGATAAAAGTTGTAAAACATACAATATGAATGCTTGGATGTTCTATAATCGTTATAATCAGCAAGCAATATCGAACATGGAATTATTATACTTCACGATAAAAAATCTTTATCCGCCTGGTGTTTTTGTTATCTGAAAGATGTTAATGTTGCCAAATAAACCATCATTTATAGTGACCAAGTAAAGCTTTTAGATTAATCTCTCTTCTTTTCACAGACCGCAAAAGTGTTTTTATAAAACAACTGAAGACAAAATACAAGTACCAGTATGATGCAGTACAACCCATACCTTACGTCAGAGATAGACTGTATTGTGTAGATAGGGTGTTTGTTGAAGGTGGTTTCGAAAAATTGATATCGAGAGAACAAATAGGAGGACTGGGAAACTGGGAAAAATTGTCATCTTACCATAACGTCACGAACATTCCTTCATCATCAACAAGGACTATAATTGAAGGAGATCCAGGCTATGGAAAGTCTACTCTTACTTTGCAGCTTGCCTATGA